>BLKR01002115.1:150729-221864 GCA_011170035.1 Teleogryllus occipitalis | reverse complement strand
TTATTGATAATGTCTGATTTAAATAAACTTAACTCCCTATTAACTGCATTTTTTTTATAGTTAAATGAATAGCTCTTTTAACAAAATGCTAAACGGGTATCTTTTTCGAATGTTTTCTTTGCAAAAAATTAAATTTAATTACGTTTAATTAAATGTACCCTACTCCTCTAAATAATAATGTGTTAATATAAATCCGAATATAACACGTGAACAGAGTACTGAATAATAAAAAATGAATTCTCTGCACTCTTCGCATCAAAATTGGAACAAATCTATATCAGTTTGGTTTGTTCTACTTTTCTCTCCGACGTCAAGTCATCCACATCCTCATTTCAGTGCAAAAACATTAGCACACTTTCCTTATATTCTCATTATATTCATTTTGTTTCCAGATCTCTTCCTCTCCTCTCAAAGCAGATTCATGAGGAAACGAGTATATGCGACACCACTTGAGTAGTATGTGAAAAGACCTAAAACGTGCAGCGTATTTTTTGCAATCTAATTCAGCAATCTCACATGATCCGGTACAATGTCTCCGACCTTTTTCACTAAACACATTTGAGGCAATATAAAAGAAGTAGATGTAAAGTGTTCTTGAAATGATGCAAAACATTTTGTAATGTCGTCCCATTGCCAATTTAAAATGCAATTTGGTGATCTCCGGGCGAAAAAAAAATTCGAATGACATAGTCCATTAATGTCTAAATTACAAAACGAGGAAAGCGACGTTTTGTCTATGCGCATATTTCGAGAGAACCAGTGAAAGTCGCATTATGATACACCAGCCAGAACTAATGTGAAATAGGTGTGGACGGAAGCAAATGATTTCTGCCCGAGCACTTAAAGTATTTTTCCTATCTTAGTGTCTCATTCCTACTTCGCTCTTCAAAGAGATAGTTTTTTTAACACTTAATTTTTCATTATATCAATAGAAATCCGATGTTAATTCTTGATCTTAATATTGTTCTTGGAATCATCAGGCCACAGTACGTCACTTTCTGGAAAGATAACAGGGTTTCTGATTCATCAAACCAGTATTGCGTACGAGTATCTTAACAAATTGCGAGTGTTATATTTCAAACGTTTGAAGTTGTTATCTCTTATTTTAGTTTTATCTAGTCCAGTCATATCCTTTGCATAATATCACTCCCAAACAAGACCAAAACGACAGCAAAACGAAAACGACTGGAATCATTAATTTACTATTGAGCAATTTCCTAAAGTTTTCTAATACCATATTTCTACTCACTTGAAAGGTTTCATTTTATTACAAATCAGCAATTTTTTGTAAGCGTTTTCGCAACACAATACATTATCTGATTCATGATATCTGATTATCAAGATAAAAATATGATCACGAAAAATATGCAATGACTAATGTCTTATGCGCAACTGGAGAAATAATAAACAAGCTTCATTTCTTATCTTCAATTTATTACTACTCGCATAAAGAGACCTAATTTTTATTGTTTGCAAAAACATTGTGTTCAAATCGAAAAAGGTTTCCTACATTTTCATGGAAAATCCGAATTTGTATTGGACAGAAAAATTACAATTAAAATTTCAAAGTTGTCTCTCGCTCACCTTTCTGCGAATTTAGACAGCTTAAACATAGCACAGGCGTTATTCCCCTTCAAACATATTGGTGTTGTATTCCAGACTCTTTCTTTCGCGTCTTTCTTGAGATTTCGTTTATGGAGTGTTTCGCGAGATGTCTCAATTTAAACGGACGATTCGCGTTAAGATCACATCACTCGCCCGCCTCCAATACTGAACATAAATCGTTGAATTTTTTTTATTACCGGAAGAGGTGGCTCAGGGCATCAACTGATGTCACCGCAGTGCCTCTAACCGGGAAATTCTACGTTTGAATTCCGACAGTAGCAGGATTTTTGACACCAGCTAGACAGCTAGGTAGAGTTCAGACGCTTTCTGGAGGCGAATTCTAGCGCCCGACTGCTCTGATTGGTAATTTTCCGCGATTTCTACGATCAACACCAGGCTAATTCCAGAGTAATACGCTAACAAACGGGCCACGGATCACGCGCGATTTTTCGTTCTTCCTTGTCTCATCTTCACCCCTTACTTACACACACTAACATTTACTACACTATCACAGATGCCGGGTGACCGAGGGGAGCTCAGAGCTTCCCGGTTGGAGAGGTACCTCGCTGGTAGGAGATACGTGGTTGAGGAATCCCCCGCAAGCCGATGGTACGTCGGATCTCACCATATAGGATCTCACCATATAACGGGAGATGACCAGTGCCACCTTTCGAAGAAAGCACCATGAGCTACGCTTACAGGATTAATCACCTTAGCAGTTGAGTGCCTGGAATCACTAATCAACCAACCAACCTGTCTATTATTTTCCCTCTGATCTCGTAGTCTCTCATTTGCATTCGTTTCATTCACCCACTTTCTCTTCCCATTCATAATTTATCCATATTTTACCTCTAATAACGTTGTTTTTTAGGTGTACGCACGATTACGCACGATTTCGTAAGCAAAAGAACTAGCACTCGTTGATTGAGATTCCGGGCGCGTCAACTACTGAGGTCATTAGTCCCGTAAGTGTAGAGCATGTTTTTCCATCGGGAGGTGGCGCTGATCTTCCCCCACTGGATGGCGAGATCCGGCGCCGACCTACCATCGACTAGCGGGTTTCCCCCAACCACGAATCGCCCACCGGCGGGGCACCGCCTCAGCCGGGACAAGTTCTAAGTCTCCGACCAGCCTCCCGGCATGTGTGGTAGTGTAGTGCATGTTAGTATAAGTGTGTGTGTGAGACGGGTGAGGAGAGTACAAGGAATAAGAAGGATATCGCGCGGTCCGTGGCCCGTTTGTTAGAGTACTGCTCCGGCATTCGCCTGGTGTTGATTGGAGAAACCACGGAAAACTATGGATCAGACCAGCCGGCCGCTAGAATTCTTCTCCAGACAGCGACTGAATTCGACCTAACTGACACGCTAGTGTCGAAAATCCTGCCGCCGCCGTCGGGACTCGAATCTAGGACCTCCCGGTCAGTGGCACTGTAGTGACATCAGTTGATGCAACGAGCCACCGCTCCCGGTACTAGCACTTGTTTTCCTCTCGCTTCCCAAAAGCTGAAATAATACATTCGTCACTCTTTTAAAATATCTACTGAGTGGGATACCGAAAGCGTTCGAAAGAGTAAGTGAGCGTGTGAGAGAGTGAACGAGTGAGTGTGTGAGTGAGTATTTTGTTTCCGGACGCCTCAACTGCTTTGACAATTAGTCCCGCGAGTGTAGTGGATGTTACAGCCGGGAAGTGGCCTTGTTTCTCCTCCATTAGAAGGGGAAATTCGACCTCATCCTACAAATCGGCTAGTAGGGTTTTCCCTTTCAAGTACTTCCCTCCAGCACGGTACCGCCCCAGACGGGACAAAGTCTAAGCTCCCGACTGATCTCTTGATTTGTGTGTGATGCAAGTGCATCCAATAGTATGTCGTGTGTGCAACGGACGGGACATGCAATAGTATGTTTGTGTGTGCGTGTGAGTATAAGAGTACGGGACAAGTTGAGAATGGGATGATTGTGCGCTTTCCGTGGCCCGTTAAGGTTACGCAACCGACTCAGGTGGCTCAGTGCATCAATTAATGTCACTGCAGTCCCTTTGATCGGATCTTTCGAGTCCCCTCTGATAGGGTCCCTCGATTCCTAACGGTGGCAGAATTTTCGTCACTACCTACATAGCTAGGTGAGTTCTATCGTTGTCTGGAAGAGAATTCTAGCGGTCGGCTGCTCTGATCGGTAGTTTTCCATAGTTTCTCCGATCAACACCAGGTGAATGTCAGAACAGTACCCTAAGAAACGGGCCACGGACAGCGCGGGATCTTTCTTTCCCCTTCCTCGTCCTATCCTCACCCCTTACATTCACGTACACGTACACGTACACGCACTGCACTACCACACATACCAGAAGATCAGTCGCGAGCACGCGAATGTCAGCCCAAAGTCCTACCTGGAGCGCAAACGGAGAGCAAGGGAGGAATGGAGGGAGGATTGGTGGGAGGGAGAGAGGAGAAAAGGAGAAAGAGGGAGAATGTGAGAGGAAAAGATATGTGAGTGTGTGGGTGTTTGTGTGTATGTGTGGGTGGGTGTGAGAGAGATAGATAGATAGATAGATAGAGAGAGAGAGAGAGAGAGAGAGAGAGAGAGAGAGTTTCGGATATCAAATGCATCTCAATTCCGAAGTACTTGTTTCTCCCAAGAGCCCACGCGCTGGCGGCCGCCGCGCTGCGCCGCGCCGGTGCGGCGCCTGGCCCCGGGGCGGAGGCCGCGCGCAGGGCCAGGGCTGGCGGGCGTTGTGTGCAAAGGAGGCGGTGGCGCCGGCGCCGGCAGCTTCCGCGCCCGTCAATGGGCAGACGGAAGCGCCGGGCACTGCGCCGCCCCCCCCCCCACCACCACCACCACCACCACGCCTCAGCGTCGTTAGCGCGTCCCCGGACGACTTGCATCAGGCACCGCACCGCTCCGCACAAAAACTTCCCCGTGCCCCTCGCACGTGACCTACTCTCGACGTGGCGCCAGCACAGCAGAGGGAGGAAAGGAAGACCAAGACGAGCAGAAAGGCTGGGGTTGGTTGGGCGTAGATGAGAATAGTACTACGGCAAGAAATGGTGGACAAGAAAATTGAAGGGCTCGAAGTTCACACGGTTGGAAGTTAAAAGGGAAAAATCCACAAGCAAATAGGTATGCGTAAATTTATGAGAAATGAAACAATTCTTGTCAATCCATTCACCTGCTTATTTATGGCATTTCCCTTTCAACTTGCAACAGTCCAAACCACCAGTCTTTAAATTTTCTTGTCTGCCATTACGTTTTGATGATCAGATGTGTGGAAGGACTGAAAACAAGGGTTCGAATAGGCCAGGAAGTACGCAAAGAGGAGGAGGCAGCCGAGGAAGCAGAGCAACAGAAGTAACAGGTGGCCGGTGGCCGGGCGCCAGGCGAAAGAGGAGGGGCCCGGGTACGAGAGGACAGAGTGCCGGAGGAGGGGGGGGGGTAAATGAGCGGGAGAGCAGACACTGCCCTTCGAAGCGCGCGTAAAAAGCCAAGCGCTCCCGCGTGATGGATGATGGGCTGGAAGATTCTCGACGCCGAAGGGCCAACACCGAGCACCTCAACTCCGAAGCCCCGCTGTTACCGCCCGGCCCGCGGCCCCGCCCCCGGCTCCGGCCGTGCGGTGCCCTGCGTCCGCCCGCCCAAAGGTGCCAAGGCCGCGAAATTTCCGGAGGAGGAAGCGGAGCGCCCTCCAGGAAGTACACTCAACGAGCTTCCATTTGCGGCGCGCCTTCGTTCCGCTCGTTTTTGTTGGCGATGAGACGCCGCCTCGCCCATCCGGTGATGAGAAAATGAGAAAAGGATTTCTACGATTACGAAATCAAGACGATCGGTTTTGAGCTAAAAGTTTCAATGTTTTCCATTTCAGGGTCATTTATAATTTACCAACCATTCTCCTCAATTTCTTATTGTGCACACTTTTTATTGAGTATCTAATCAATACATTTCAAATAGCCTCTCTCCATCTCTCTATTTCTCACCTCCCCTTACAGGCCATGTTGGATTTAAACTTGACATCCTGCATTCCCGTAGTGTTTCAGTCTTTCGAGAGCAAAGGTGAAGATGGGTAGGACTAGGATTTGTATGCAATGGATTATTTCTTCTTCTTAGTGCTAAATGTGCTGAGTTCTTTTTCTAATCAAACTGATCTCTATATACTTATTTCAAACTTTTATTTTGCTTATTTTTACTTATTGAAAGAAAACTGCATAGAATTACGTACTTCAGTTACATGGGAAATTGCGTGGCAAATTTTACAACAGTTACAAAACTATTATTATTCTGGGGTTTTTCTAACCTGGCAGTTGACGTAAATCAGCTGTTACGGTGTCATCCAATAGAGAGCTAAAACGATGTCACGGTGATGTCACTGTGGTGACGTTTGAGTTCCCAATTAGACAAAACCGTCAACAGCTGATTTACGTCAACTACCAGGTTAGAAAAACCCAAGAAAGGTACTAATAATACTATCAAATAACAGTAATTGATAATGATATTTTTACCCTTTTTGGTTCATTTTTCTGATTAAGAAACACTCTCAATATAGAATATGAAATTACTCACGCTGACTTCGAGTGAATGTTTTGTTGTTGTTGTTTTTTTTTCAATTTTTATTCCCTTGAATAAATTCAAAAAACGATTCTTGCATAAAGTTAAGATATTCACAGAATTACATATCAATATGAAACTTTAAATCATAGTCATATTTCATGCTTCCTGCATCGCAGGAATTTCGTTATTTTTCGAGCATATATTTCGTAGAATTAAGATTGATATTTTTACCCTTTTTGGTTCATTTTTCTGATTAAGAAACACTCTTAACAGGGAATATGAAATTACTCACGCTAACTTCCTGTGAATGTTTTTATTTTTTTCAATTTTTATTCCCTTGAATAAATGTAATCTAAAAAACGATTCTCGCATAAAGTTAAGATATTCACAGAATTATATATCAATATAAAGCCTTAAATCATATTTCATGCTTCCTACATCGCAGGAAGAATAGACCACATAATTCGTTTATTTTTCAAGCATATATTTAATAGAATTAGTCAGGCGCCTCTTCTCTGTCATATAACATACGTAGTATAGAGAAAAGTATTTAGAACTGCAAAAAATTAATTTCGATGAGTTTACGGAAATATGTGATACCGAAAAAGATTTTTTAATCATATCTGTGAACAACATTAACGCCTAAACCGTTCACAGGATTTTCACCAAAGTTGATATTCCCTACATATCTGGCTTATGTGGTGCCACTTAGAATTTGAAACGTATATGTAATTTTGGGGAGTACTTTACATGATGGACCAACATTTTCGAAATTTGCTCAAAAATTACTTGTATAAATTTGTGAAATTCTTGTCTCAGACTTTTATCTCAATAGGTAACACGAGGACCACAATCCTAAAATGTTACCCCCAAACAAGGTTACACCCAGATGCTGGAAAATAAGCAACCTGCGATACATCTAGGTGGCCCTGCAGGCGGGCTATGAGGGGCGGGGCCAGACGAAGTGGGCGAGAGGGGGGAAGAGCAGAAGAGGCGAGCGAAGTGGGTGTGGCGGTTAGAAAAGTTGAGGCAGCAGGGTAGGTTAAGTGGGTAGGGGCGAGCGGGGCGGGCAGAGCGAAAGAAGCGAGCTGGGCTGGTGAAGCGGTAGGGTGCGCAGAGCGGACTGGGGACGTGAATTAATATCCCAGCAACGCCGCGTAATCAACAAGTTTACTATAAAAAGTGTCGACATAGAAACTTAACTCTTAGTCAGGATTAAGAGATAATAGAGATAATAATTCACTTCATGAAAGAATTAGGAAATGTCTAGGAAATGTTTGGTCTATAAAAGAGAGGTTAATTAGTGGTTTAGGTAATGGTAATGGAGTAATCAAAAAGAAGCCTGGACAGGTTAGCAGACATAAATAAATTAATAAATAATGGTGAGGGCATAATGGAATAAATGTGTGTGTGTGTATGTGTGTGTATGTGTGTGTATGTGTGTGTATGTGTGTGTATGTGTGTATGTGTGTATGTGTATGTGTATGTGTATGTGTATGTATGTATGTGTATGTGTATGTGTATGTGTATTGTGTGTGTGTGTGTGTCTGTGTGTGTGTGTGTGTGTGTGTGTGTGTAGGTAATAGTGTGAGAGCGTACGCGCGGGGGTGCGCGCGGTACCATTTTTATAACTAAGTTTTAGAAGCGAGATAATAAATAAGCTTTATAAATAAGATTAGAGGCGAGATTATAAGTAAGCTTTATAACTAAGATGAGAGGAGAGATTGCGGACAATTTTCTGAAGCGCTATTTCATTTTAGGAGCTGAAGATGTGAAGTCGGGAAAGTGAAAACACATGATGTTCGCGCCTGGTAATCATAACTTTAGGGAAAATTTGGTATAATGGTGTGTATTCGTCTTCTAACAGTAGTTACCGTGTGGTTCAGCACCAAAAGATAAAAACTAAAAAGAAGTCTCCTACTAAATCATTTTGCGATAAATTCAAATAGATTAATGATGATTTAATATCATTATTCTCATTTTAAGAAATAATAAACACTTAAAAATTTGTAAAGTTTTATTAACAAATCTCTTCGTTATCTAACTTGTTAAAAGCCTTTTACCAGTCTACGGTAAACATTTTATTAGTAGCGTTCTTCATTTGCTCAGGATGTTCTAAGCTCAAGAGCATCTTATTTAATATCTGTTTTTTGCTGAAAAAGAGACAATTAAAACATAATTCCCTTATCAGTAATGATAAAAACAGTAGGTAAATGTAATAATTGAAACCATTCAATTTTAGTAGAAACATTTTCTTATTTATTTATCTCCCAATCAAATTTCGAATCTCAATAAATTTTGAGTTTAGTGAGGTACACGAAATAAAATAGTATTTCCAATCATTTCTTTGGAACGTCTGTTGTGACGCTTGAAGAAATTGTTTACATCACATTATTATTTGTGGTAAAATATTAAAATGTTTATTTATGACTGGTGAAAATGTAATATTTATTGTCATTTTCGGAAAAAATTATATTCGAAGCCTAGTTGGCATTGGTTTTATGAAGTTACAAATAACGTTGGAATGAATGTTTTTGTCATTTTATTAAGTTTATTATTTCTATTGAATTGTAATTTAGATACATACGAGATACTTGCTTGAATTATTTTTTATCAAAACTTTTGATGAAGCTGGAAATTTTCTGTAAAATGTAAATTAATGACAAACTGCGAAATAGTGACTTGCCATCTGGCTTGACCATCTCATTGCCCTAGTCCCATCACCCAGTGCTCGAAACGGACGCCGCACGGTGAGCTAGACAGGTCTGAAAAGGCTGGAGAGTGCACATGGAGTTTCACATAGAATTATATAAGAATAATGCACTCAAAATGTTGAAGTTAGTCACATTAATTGTACAATTTTTTTACTGTTTGACTGTTTTGTTACTGTTTTTTGTTCCAATTAATTATGAAGTTTAAACTGTTTCTTTTGATTTTAAACTGTTCAAAATGAAGTCATTTTTACGATTGCTAAAGGACACAGCTAGATATAAGTTTGACAAGATTTTTTGCAAAATTATTGCTTGGTACCCCAAGGCACAAAACATTACAGCAACTTTAAGTGACATTTAATTTCCGATTAAAATGTCAAATAAAAATTGTTTTGCTGGGTTTAATGCTTGCTTTGGGTTTTTTCTTATAAAATTCACTATCATGCTGATGTACAATTTCAAGTTGGATTGAACAGTAAACATGAACAATAATAATGTTTTGTCACTCCCACAGATTTTATTTTTCCCTCCTATGCACGCTATTCAGCAAATT
Source organism: Teleogryllus occipitalis (assembly GCA_011170035.1). NCBI lineage: Eukaryota > Metazoa > Arthropoda > Insecta > Orthoptera > Gryllidae > Teleogryllus > Teleogryllus occipitalis. Next base: position 212,463 of record BLKR01002115.1, on the reverse strand, counting down.
TCAGCTCTAATTAAACCACTCCAACTAAAACGAATAATCATCATATCAGCTAAATGATCATAAAAAACCTTTTGACTACTTTACAAAACCATCACAAAACCACTTTTTAATATGTCCAATACGGATGACCGCTGAGAAATCGAATCCCAGCGAACTTCAAGTAGTCCAAAATTTGTTCCTCCACACCATGACGAACACTTCATGGTTTATCTCCAATACACAATTTCACAAAGAATTTCAGTTAAGACCTTTAACAAACCACATTATCTTTTTATCCACCCAGTCTTTCCCAAATATCCTAAACATAACCAATTTAACCCTCCTAAGACTTTGCCAAAACCCATATTAAGAATAACTCACAAAACCCATATTAAGAATAAATTCCCGTTCCACCCTTTCCTTAACAAATTTTCAGATTTCGATGCAAAGTAGTTATCATGTACAAAATACCTCTACCACCCCATTAGTAAGTAATATTATTGAAGGTAAATTTGAAGTAGGTGTTAGAAATCAAGCCATTTAATGAAACAAAGAGGTTTCTATACTTTGGTCTTTGTGTTGTCCCAAAGAAAATAAAACCGGGAGCGGTGGAGTGCATCAACTGATATCACTGCAGTGCCTCTCACCGGGAGGTCCTAGGTTCGAGTCCCGACGGCGGCGGCAGAATTTTCGACACTAGCAGCTCAGCTAGGTTGAATTCAGTCGCTGTCTGGAGGAGAATTCTAGCGGCCGGCTGTTCTGAACGGTAGTTTTCCGTGGTTTCTCCGATCAACACCAGGCGAATGCCGCTGGTGGTAGATATCTGGTTGGGAAAAACCCGCTAGTCGACGGTAGGTCGGCGCCGGATCTCGTCATCCAGAGGGGGAAGATCTTCGCCACCTCCCGATGAAAAACATGCACTACACTTACGGGACTAATGGCCGCTGTAGTTGACGCGCCCGGAATCACAATCAATCAATCAATCAATCAATCCAAAGAAAACAAATACATTTATTAAAAATATTCCAGCCCACTGTGCGCCGTGCGGCGGCGGCGGCGAGGAGGGGCGGTGCACCTTCCGGAGAGTGCAATTAACAAAAGAGCGGCGGGCAGCGCGCGGCGTCCGCGTCGACTGACAGGATGATTAACACCAACTCTTTCACTGCCCGACGGATCTCCGTCTTCATTTTTCAAGGGCTAAGTGCGGCGTATTAATAACGATGCGGAGACCGACTGTCGTTAGGCATTGGAAGGGGGAGGTGGGGCAGGGCGAATGCACCGGAAGAAAACGCCGGAGGTTACCATTGCCACCTTTATGAATGCCTCCGCCAGTCACAAATCTATGAAGCAACAGTGAACACAGTGCGGCTAGCGAGCCGTATGCTACTCTTCTAACAATTATCTTATACAATTCTTAGGCTTAACTGAAAATTATGAAGTTCGGCAGTCTTGTCCCAATATCACACTTCCGTGGTACGTGAGCGTCAGGTTTTACCATTCAGTTTCGTCACTCATCAATAGGAATCGAGCATCAAACAGTTCTAACCGATGTACTGTATTTAACCGAACTTGTGCGAACATTCTTAATAAGTCACATGACATATTTCAAGCAGTTAACAGTCAAAATTGGCATATACTACATTAACTGTGAGTAAATGTATCAGTTTATGAATAATACAATTTTTGCTATTTGTCTATTATAACCACTTACTTAAAAATAGTGCATTTAGCCATTGAAATATAAATGCAGCTCTTTCCAAACTTTCCTTTCAAGATCTCCCAAGTTCTGGTAGTTGGCCACCCCTGCTATAAAGCTCTAGTCTCCCTGCAAGTATTACTATAGCAGTGACCGTTGAATGCGCATATTCGGACGTGTTTCCAGTTGGTACACCGAGAATGTCGGTCCCGAAAAGAATTATTTCCAATATATCGAATTAATAACTGCTACGTTGCAGTATATATTACTACTTTTGATATCAACTTTAGTGGTATTTATTGAAGTTGTGTAGTTCATTAATAGTGCATTATGGAACGGTTATGTAATGATGGGTATTAGCATAAGAGTATGAAGTCAAAGTAAACCATGGCACGAGACTTCATGACAAGAGATCATACAGGTAATACCCATTATTTCAAGTTTCATTGTTTTTCTACGACTAATGACAACTACAGACGTTAAACCTATTTATCACTTCCGTCTTTTCTCGAACTTTTGGTGGTCTTAATTCCATGTCTCATTCGCTTCCGTACAACATCTTAGCCTTTTGTGGTTTACCGTTACGTGTTCATGAGTTCACACAATAGAACAAAATCAAGTTACTAAAATGATGATCAATGCTTAACTACCTCTCAATGATTGGTTTGTAAACTTATCTGTAACTGCTTTTACATCTGTACTACGATCAGTCATGTTCAATCATAGTCAATATCGTTACCATCATTACGTCACAAGTAGCAACCTTTTAATAAGAGAATTGTATATTGGAAGTAGAAAAAATATATCAAATCAAGTTAGCTAACATTGACGATTTTATTAAATCACTTGCCTTCCATTCCAGAGGTCTACATTCTCTATTTTCTCTCCTGCTGACCTCACAACCATTATTAGTAAATATCTCTTATGTATGTATATTTCGAAAATCACAGATCTTGAGTAATCACACCAACAATATAATTCGTAATTAGAGCTTGCAGCTTTAAACATTAATTGATTTTTTTTACCCTACGTATATTACAACTGTAAGCTAATATAGTATGGATACTAGTGAAATCATTAATTTTTTTGCGAGAAAATTTTAGGTCGTCTTTCAAATTTCCCTTCAAAATTGAGTGAAGTGTCATAGTAACCTTAGAAAGATCATTTACCTTCTTACATTGTTGTTAGAATGTTTGATAGAGCTGGACCTTGACGAGATCTTGCAACGAAGAGATCTGCTTTCCAGGTTAACGTGTCAATGGCAGTGGAAGGCAAGTGGAAGGTGTGAACGATGTCTGTCTCAGTTCACAATCGAATTGAACGAAGGACATTTAATTATTCTTGTTTAATATAATAATAAATAAACATACCAGATATTATCCATTTGATATCGAGCATATTTTTATTTAGTAGGAACAATTCCCTCATTCATCGAGTAAACGTTGCTGGGTGTGGCAAAGTAAAAAATAGGCAAGCTAACCAATTTACTTTGGGTATTATTACAAAATCCTTCGGAGAAAGTGATATACCGCATCATAATAAGAAGCAATGAACTATCGCTCTCAACAGGTCATTGCCCTATGGAGAATTTTACGCGGACCTTTGTAAAGGTTACATGGTTTTTTTGCCCGTCTTTTTGTGACTTCAACGGTTCTCGTATAGTCAGTATTATTATGGCTTTGCATATAATGACTAGCCTAAGGTTTCAAAAATAAAGCAACTAGATGCTAATGTGAAAAGCTACCACAATCACGTACAAGGTACTCTTTCTTCAATTTTTCGTTGACTTTTTGTGGTATTGTCCGAAGGAAATGGGAGAGTGGGGTGGGTAAACCACCTTGAGAGACGTGTCTCAAGGTCGTTCGAACACCGTAACGCGTTTTTCATACCCCCAGGTGTACAGGAACGTCCATTGTTTCGTCGCAGCGTCGCCGGAGAAGTATTACGCCTCTCGTAGGGCAGAAAATATCAAGTAGAACGAGTTCGGCCCGTGTGGCTCATGAAGTTCACCGAATCAATTTCCCACGCTTCAGCGATCCCAGCGCTTCCGTGGCCGGCAGCTGCATTCCCTGGATTTTGTAATGAGGTAAAGCCAGAAAACATGTCGGTTGTGATTTCTTCGATTTCTTTCGCATTAAGAGATCGAAAATGTTTGTCATTTTGTTATTTGAAGCGTCTAGGACCTGTTTTACGAAACTTTTCTGTAAGTAGAATGAGTGCTATCAAATGGCGCCAATAACTGTTACAATGTAAGAAAAAAAATTGAAACTTAAAATGACCCTAACCTATAAGGGAGTGCGAGAACTGTCTCATTGGTTTAATGAGGCCACCTCCTTGTGTAATTTATTAAAAGCAATGGAGTTATATACCTCTCGTGGGAAAATTGCATGACAGAAATGTTCTAAAATGTGGGATTCAGTGAAATCACTTGTTAAGTGCAGCATGAAAACGTTCTCCAACCAAGAAAGAGAGGTGAAGTATATTGAATGCGCTTGTAATACCTCTGAAAGCCTTATTAAGCATGTCCCACTTAGCTTATAATTACAAGAGGATCATTGCCTTGAGAGTTTTCAAGTCAGTAATCATCTTTCTGCTTGCAGGTTGTGACAGAATCAGTAAATTCAAAACCTAAGTTTCCAAAGAAGGTACGCATTGTTGAAGTGGGTCCTAGGGATGGTTTACAGAATGAACCTGATATAGTACCTACGTCAGTGAAAATCGATTTTATAAATCGTCTCTCGAGTACTGGATTTCGAACTATTGAAGCCACAAGCTTTGTGTCTCCAAAATGGGTTCCTCAAATGGCTGATCACGCAGAAGTGTTAAAAGGAATTACTAAATTTCCAGATGTTAGCTACCCTGTTCTTGTTCCAAATGTGAAGGGTTTGGAAGCTGCTGTAAGTGTGATGCCTACTTGATGTGTATTGGATTTATTTATTTAAATGCTGAATATTTTGTTATAATTTTCAAATAGATTGAGGCTGGAGCAAAAGAAATTGCTGTGTTTGGAGCTGCTTCCGAAACCTTCTCAAAGAAAAATATAAATTGTACAATGGAAGAAAGTGAAGAAAGATTTAGACGAGTTGCCCAGGCTGCATCTTTGCATGGAATACAAGTGAGAGGTTATGTGTCATGTGTTTGTGGGTGCCCATATGAAGGACCAGTGAATCCTCAAGTTGTTGCAAAGGTAAATATTAAGCTTCAGTTATTAATACAATTATTAAGAATCCGTTAAGTGCTTTCAACAGTTTACTGTCCTTGAGAGAGCTTACTGTCAAAATGAGATCAACTTCATTACACACTGATTGAAGATTTCAGTTCTCCCTAGCCCATGTCTCAAAAATTTTGCAGATATTTCAATATCTTTTATGGAAGACTGATTGTTTAATAGGTAAATTGGAAGACACCTGTGGCAAGGTTCCTTTGATTCATTTCAATCAATGAACTGATTATTATAATTCTTATTGTTTATTTTATTATTCAGCATGTCTATAATTTTATAATACTTGTATGTGTTGGGTATGTTGTTTGTTTCGTATTGTATATTTATTTTTAAAACAGAACTGTTGTGCTGTTTCATGAAGAGGCATTTTATTTTCACAGACAGCTGCGTCTTTGTATGAAATTGGATGCTATGAGGTGTCACTTGGGGATACAATTGGTGTTGGCACTCCAGGTTCAATGCGAACCATGTTGGAAGAGGTTCTAAAATACGTTCCAGCACAAAATCTAGCAGTTCATTGTCATGATACTTATGGTCAGGCTTTGGCAAATATCCTTATAGCTCTTGAGGTTTGTGGAAATTAAATACCGTTAAAACATAATTGTATTACATAATTATAAATAAGATTATACGTTATATTTGTAAATGCTTTTACAAAAATGAAGAACAGTGCAGTTGAATCTAAATAATTATCCAAGTCATTCATGTCTAGTTGACAGGCTGAAACTTATTAAATGAAAGGGTAGATATAGGGATGAACTATGTAATATGTTTTACATTTGATGAAGTATCTGAAATGCTTCAAGAATTGTTGGCGTGTGCTTCCATACCTGTTTTGTTTTAATAGATTTAAAAACTTTTTGAAGAGAGTCAATTTTCCAATGAACTTCATCAAGCTATTTATTCGATCTCTTAAACTAATATTAAATAATGGGTCTTTCAAGATGAATATCAGTGCAGCAAGATTTTTCATAAACTGAACTTAACATATTAAAGTTCAAATTATTGTTGTTGTTGTTGTTGTTTATTTAGTAAACTGTTGGATTTATTTTCAGTTGGGTATCAGCGTTGTTGATTCATCAGTTTCTGGTTTGGGAGGCTGCCCATATGCTAAAGGTGCATCAGGAAATGTAGCAACAGAAGATTTGGTATATATGTTGCATGGAATGGGCATTGAAACTGGAATTAATTTTGATAAATTGTTGGAAACTGGACAATTTATATGTAATGCCTTGAACCGTCCAAGCGGTTCAAAAGTCAGTCGAGCCATTAGCAAATTATAACAAGACAAAAATGAATAGCATTAGATTAAATAGATATCTTGGGAAGCTATACATATCATATTGTTTGTAAAAATGATGACCAAATACTTCACTAATGAACAGTGTATAAGTTCGTAAAGTTCATGAAAATCATTGTCTTTTTTGCTACCTCTTGCCTTAAAGTATGCTGAGAAAACTGTTCTATTGAGTCTTCATTGTTTACATGGTGTGTTCTTCATTATATATCATTGATAGGAATTTGTGAAAGGGTTGAAGAGCAGAAAGTAATGCTTTAAAAAAAAAATGTTTTAACTGATCTTTGATTGACTGGCACAAATCCATTTTCATTCTTGACTTTCTTTTTATTTTTCACATTTTTGTATAGACTGAAGGTTATCAACTCTCACATTCCATTCTTCTGTAAGTATTGTTATTGAAAGTTACTTCAAATGGCAATATGTGAAGCAATATGCATTCTGTACAGAATACTGTTATTAGTAGTTGAAATGCTGTGAAGATAAATACATTAATACACAAATGCAATATTTTAGGAGATTGAATTTTCAGAAGACTTGAGCTTAACATTCTTGTGATTATTGTGAAATAGTTGCACACATGTTGTTTGCTGTATCACATAATTGTTGAAACAAATGTAATGTTATGAAAATATAAAAATAATTAGGTTGATGTTGCATATTTAGTGACATTCCTGAGATGTGATAATATTTACTGATGTATATTATGCAATTATTAATTGTGATTTATTTTTATAAATAAAATAATTTGTTGACAAAATGTTAATAACCAAATGTGTCTTTTTTGTGCCCTTCAAAAATGTTGCAGTTAGTCTTGATGGATTGCACCCTAACGTAATTAAATTTTAGAAACGGTTTCGTGAAGATGTTGAAAATATTAGGAGAGAAGAAATTTCATAAATACATATAGGTGGAATGTGTTTTATTATATCCTTATATAGTATAACGTAACCTCAGTCCATTTGTCACTCAAATGTAGATGCCTTCCCATCCACCAATCTCATTCAATGTCTTCTTGTTACCCTGATGAGGAACTGGTGATTTGTTTGTAGATCCAGCGAGAAGATTGTAAGAAATTTCCAAAAACGTTTTTGCAGTATTTTAATGCTGCGTTCTAGCAGTAGCTGCATAGCACTTGCGCTAGCACCATCACCTTGGAAGATGATGAACAACAAAGTCACTGCTAACGTTGTATTGCTTGGATGCCACTGTTTACAGTATGCAGTTTGGGACTTGGATTACTCAGAAGTAAAAAGTTGTGCATCAATCTAGCCACCATGCGAGATAATTATAGCTTTATAGGATAATTTTGTTATGTGTGGTTTATATAATAGTACTAATGGGATAATTTGTATAATAAAATTATATTTTAATGAAAATTTATAAGAATGGAATGGTATGTTGTAGAATAGGAGCTTTTACAAATTTTCTTTAATAAGCCACTTGATAATACACTGAAAGAATGGACTCTTCTGGGAGTGTTTGGTTTAGATTCTCTGACACCAGATTTTGGGGTGGGTATTGCCACAGGTTGAAGGAACATCTGAAAAGGAGAATTGAGTCTCTTGCTTTTTGTATTTTTTATTATTTAATTTTAGTTCTTAATATATTATTTTTTACCTCCTTCATCAATGGATATAAAAACACACATAACTGAATGTTTAAAGTATCTTTTTATTGCGCAGTATAAATTTTACACATTTGAAACTATTTTTAAACTTTGGCGAATATCATATTACTGTATTATAGGAAGTAAACAGAGAGAGGTTGAGAGGGACATTACAAAATTAAGTTAGATAGAAGTTAATTGTTAGGAAGAGAAATATTTTACTTTTGAAAAAAATTACTTAATAATCCATCATATAAATGAGAAACATAAAAGACCTGGCATGTTGACAAAATTCTCTAACACGACGTAAGAGTTGCAACTTCCCATTACATAAAATTCATGGATATACAAATTTTAGCCTGGAAAAAATTCTTATATTCTAGATTAATATTAAAAATGTTATTTATCAAAACATCTTGTTTGAATACGCAGGTGGAATCTAATAAATTTACTAGTTTATATGATGGAATATTAAATAATTTTTCTCAAAATTTAGATATTTCTCTTTCTATTAGTTTGTTTTGTATCTAACTTAATTTTGTAATGTCTCTCTCTGGCTTCTTCCTTTCATACTGTAATATGATATTATACTGAAATAGTCTAAAGGTTTTATCAAGGTGCATTTTGGTGAGACTTGCATATATTAATAATATATTCATCTGTTTACATCTGAACATTGTTAACACATTATATTTATTTATTTTGTCAATTAAGCCTGACGATGAAAACAACTACTTTCCAAATTATTGTGCTATATGTATCATGTAATATAAAGCAATTACACTGAAAAGTGTTCTGTCTTTAATATCTTTATTTTACATCTTATATATTTTTATTTTCTTTTAATATCTTTCTTCTCTTCTTGACTTCTGTAGGGGCAAGCTACTCTTGAACATGGGCATGTGCATATCATTGAAATCAGAATGTGAATAAAGCCGAGAGATAAGTAAACTGAAAAATGTCATATGATTTGAAAAAAAGAGCCAGGAAAATTTTTCAAACAGTGAAATATATTGTAACTATTTAAATTCTAAAAATTAATGTCTTAAATTTTCATTCCTACAACCATAGAGAACCATAAAGAAGGATACAATTGTAGAATAGAAGAATCTTGTATCTGCTATGCTATAACTATTACAAATGTTTCAGATTAGATTTTTTACTATCTCTAGTCTTCAATTTTTCTCTACATGGATCCGCAAAGCATGGAATGAAATTTTAAAGATGTAAGACATTTAATTGGAATCTTGAAATAGCACCTCATCATTAAAATTGTGTACATTATTATAATGTGTTCAGAATGACACAGAGGATGGATTTGAACACCAATGGAAACTTCATTAATTTCAATTATTCAAAATTTGAGTGAAACAACAAATACATTCTCTAAACAAGATGAAATTAAATAAATTTACAAGTCAACACTGCATGATCAGAAGAATATTACAGGATTTTTTCCTCCTTCCAAAACAATTCAGTAGTTTTTTCTTCCAGTGTGTTGAGAAGTTGAAAGAAACTTATGCTGCCCCTGGCCTTTTGAGAGGATGTATGGTTTTGTTAGATACCCAGGAACTCAAAAAAAATCCAAAAAAAATCTCCATTCCTAAAATTCATATATACTATACTGCAAGTGGCCTACAGCAACAAAAATTTTGCAAAAATAAATATTTTAGCAAAAGCAGCTTACACAAATATTGCAATAACATAGTATACAACAGTCCTTAACACATCAAGGAAAGCAAAAAAGTTTCTGTTCCAAAACACAGAGAGATGAGCAAATATTTAAAGTGGGTGGTTGTTTCTTGGAGCCTTGCTATTGTATGACATCAATTCTGTTGTAAGGAGTGATGCACAGAGTATGAGAGTTCTGTCAGTACATGCAGTATGAGAAAAAATGGAAAATCAAATATTTGTATTTTTTTCAGTGAAAATCTAAACTGTTTCGCTGTTGGTTTTGTTTTGTTTTGTTTTTTCTCAAGTTCCTGGACATTTAAAGAAACCATAGACACCTCTCTCTTGGCCATAAGCTGCCTAGTTTTCTTTGAATTTTGTCACTATCTGGAAATTAGTATCATAAATTTATTGCAGGATATGTGAAGACTTGTTTTTGTTCAAATATTTAATTTAACATAGTTTCAAATAAGAGTAACTTAATTATTGTTCTTTAGTAGTGTACTTGCTAACTTCTGGAAAACTTATTTTGTGTGATTTTGTTCAATGGCACTTATGCTGCTGCAGGCCACTAATATTTTTTTAAAACTGCAATACATTAATTACATCTTTGATCCAAAATTTGTATATCATTTCATAGGTGATAAATTCATTGTAATGGAGACCTGAAATATATTAATTATTCTTTAATAAAATTGGAAATTAAACATTTTAAATATGATGATGCACTAGAATTTAGAGTAAGTTCTTTGTTTTTGCAGGAGATAAATAGATTGCAGTTTCCAAAACAATTTACTATCCATAATGACAATAAACTATCTGCATTAAATTTTCATTAATTAAAGAAAGTGTTAATTCATCAAGTACAGTTTCGTGTGATACTGTTTTGATCATAGACTCCGGAGTGCTTGCTTTGCATATAGAGAATAAGAGGATTTTTTGCAGATCTACAATTTCGAAAACACCCGCGAAATAGTAAGTGCCGCCATCTGTGAACGTAATGTAGAAGTAAAAAACTTGGCGTTTCTCCCGACGAGACAAACATTGCTAGGGCCGCAGCTTCCAATTTAGACTCAGTCGGGCAGCGGAACGTAGAAAGCCTGTTTAGGACGAAATTAGACGCGAATAAATAAAATTGCTAAATTGTAAGACCCGACAAGACATAAGCAGGCATATCACATATAAACGGAGTGTTTGTTTTTACTTTTTGTATTTATTTTACTAAAATGAATTTACTGTGATAGCCTCAGTGGTAACGAATTTAGTGTGCATTTTATGTTGGTTTTTGTGCGTCGTTAATTATATAATTGTCTTCGAATATTAGTCGCCATACGTTGTTTCTCGTTTACAAATTTTCTGCGTTTGTACTTGTGTTGTAACGTTCGTGTAAGACTTTTTCGTACAGCTTGGTGAAAATAGCAACCTCTATAATTGCCGATTTTTTAATTGAAAAATAGTGCCACTTCGGATCTACATACATAAAAGTAAGTATACATGTGTTGTTCGTTGCGTTGACATCCCATAACTTCCCACAGTGTGGCAAGAAAATTGTGTTGAGTTCCGAAGTTGTAAAAATTAATTTTGCAGCAGCTAGAAATCTCTTATCAATAAACATCTGCTGGCGCTTCAGACGTCTGTGATTTGCTGAAACCCACTCCTGAAACATCCCCATTGCCATATCATTGTCTAACAAAATTTACTGTTTTATGGTCGTTGGTGCCTCTACTAATATTGTTATCAATGTCCCACCTCTTTTCGTACAGCCCTCACTGTTTGTGAAATGTACCAAGATATAAAACAATAATATAAAAAAGACGGTCTTTCGAAAATTAACTTCCTCGATATTTTCCATTGCGAAGAAAATGGGAAATGGTACTTTAAAGGTCCCTTTTATTCTTAAATTGTGAAAATGTTTTTCATTTATGGTCCTTCATTGGGTCTTCATGAGTTGAGGTGTACCGTACATGTTTAGCGAGAGATCTCTTAGGAGAGAACGAATTCTCAACGAAGTGCGAGAAAAGAGTAAGTGATTTGAATAGAAATAAAATTTACATTTTATGACATGTTGATAACTAGCCAACGAGAAAGAATCGCTCTCTTCTCATGAAATACGTTTGTGGATAAAAGCTAGGACATTTTTAGCTCTCAATTTTTTGAAGAAAAAGCAAGTACTTTATGCAGTGTCTTCTAAGTCGAATTGGTGGGAACGTAACGTATTGTTCGGCTAATTCAAATAATTCACGTCTACAACACCGTCTCATAAGTCGAAACAAAGGGAACGTATCGCAGTTTTTGGACAAAATAATGTCTACATCGTCCTATAAGTCAAAAGTGTTAACTAACTCACAACATTTGCTTTAATAATGTACGAATGAATCGACTGATGGGTCGGGACATCAGGTTCGTATGCATCCACTCATGGGCCGGGACAGTGCGAACGTAACGCAGCTTTTGGTCTTATTAATGTACGGTCTGTATTTCGTCTGATGGGCTGAAACAGCCCCCCCCCTCAGGGAGTCGTAACGCGACTTTTGGAACGTGCCGAGTAGCAAATAGCGGGCCGGTAATGTAAACGGGTCGGCGGCGGCGGCGTCTGTCCGGAAGCGCGGCGCCGGAGGCGAGCGGAGGCGCGTGCGTGGGCGGGGGCGGACGCACGTGGCGGGGGCGGGGCGGTCGGCTGCGGGGCTCACGGACGTCGAGGGCGCACGCGGCCGGCCGGCCAGATGGCGCCCCGCGACGCCGCTCGTCGCGTCGTCGTCGGCCGCTAACAGCTCCAGCCGCGCCGCCGGCAGCTGCGCGCCCGCCGTCCGAAATAGCACCCCTGCCTGGCCGTCCGCTCGCCAACCCGTTCGCTCGGCGAACTCGGCGATCTTCCGGGCGCGGGGACTCGAAGACGCGGCTCGCGGAAAAAAAAAGAATCGGCGTGGGAGTCTCTTCTTCATGCTACACGGCATCCTAGGGTCTTCTGGAAACTGTGCTTCCGACATTGTTCTATCTTCCTTCCATGCTGGCTCGTGGGTTTGAATTCCGAGCTACAACTTTAAGGCGGCTCCACATGGTCGACAGTTTTAATGTTCCTTTTTAACGTGTTTGAGATGAAAACGTTTCTTTGCTTCACAGATTCCCTATCTGATAAAATCAAGATTGATGAAACCTGTATAATCTCACTAATAGCATACATTAACCCTAACGACAAATAAATCAAGTAATAATAACCTGAATTGTTTGACTTATGGCATCTAATGAACATTGTTCATATGTGCTTCGGCTTAACGTGCTTGGTACTAGTAAAAATGTACTAATCTTGGAAACATTTTGAAAGAAATTTTGCTTCTTTGATGACTACGTAAATCGTGCCGAAGCATTGTAGCTTCGTGTGTAATTAGCCTATGTGTACCCCAAGAATACAGCACATATGCAGAAATTGGATAGAACTTTAACGCCATCATTGGTTAGGAGCGTAAGGTTCTGCAACCCTTAAACTACAATGCATGTGACGTTACGTTATTCGTACACAAAAGTGTTCATTCTGTCTTCCTCATTTCATTGCTTTAGAAGACGTGATTCGTGACATTCATAATCATGGCTGTCACCTTCAAGGTGTGAAGTTTTCAAGGACCTATTCATTACAAAAATACACATGCTTTTGTATTCTTCAATAGTTTCACCACATTTAATGCATTGAATTACTTAAACTGTTACCTTTCTATAGTAAAATTAAAGGTTTTTCAGCCATTGCTTTGGGTGTAATTCTTTACCTTCCGAACATTTCTTTAAACGGTCGCAAAGATTTATTTTTTTTAGAACTGAAAAACTGTCGCTTGTTTCTCGTTTTGATATTTCCTTTAAACAAACTATTTTGATTGCATGCTTTATAATTTCTTTTTTCCGAGTATGTTTTAATTTCACTATTTGAAATGAAAAATAAATACCTGTCAGAACGTAATTGTATCCATCAAAAATATTGTTCATTATAACCCTTGATGGGATTGTCCGATAAAACCCGACGGGCATACGATGAAAATTTTACTGTCATTTATGTACTGTTATGTCTAATCAGATGTATCGTTCACAACGTAAAGAGCAATAATACTTATGGAAAACTATTATATCTACAATCTAATTTTACTTACTTTCAAGCAAGGTACAGTACTCCAATGTTATCTTCATGCCCGAAAAAGCTCCCACAAAACAGAAAATGCGCAGTTACTCACACACAGAGTCGGCATGATTGAAAATTACGCAATCTCCTTTTTCAGTCATGTCGATGAAAAGTGATATGAGAGGTGCTGGTTTGTACGACAGATGCAAAACACATAGATTCATGTGTTTTGCACAACACATTCATGCTCCAGAACTGTCTGAATCGTAATTAAATGGCCCTTAACATAGCTGAAGTTTCTTTACTTTAGAGAGGAACATATGCGAATTGCAGAGCGCTTTTGTTTTCCTCAATAGTCTTGCAGAAGTTTCTCCGCACAAAATTACCCTGCTTCATAATAATACCAAACGCATAAAACTTCTGCATTTAAACAATTCATCCGTACAGTGTTGCATTCTTAGGGCATAAATTAAATCGACTGTGAACAATTGTGTGTAGAAACGGCGTGAATCTCGCGTTGCCACTTCAAAAAAATTACAGCACAATAGTCTTCCAACAAATATTTCCATTCTACCCGTTTTTCCTAATAAGAACTACTTATATTTAATGTAAGCAATTAAAAATTATTTCTTCAAATCACTGAGTAGTTATTTATGTAATAATAAACTCAATTCGTACAATATTTGCACATTTTCTTGAGTTCTCATTTTGCTAAAACGGAGGGTGGACGTTTTAGTTATTTCTTCGGCAATATTATCACATCAAATATGTTGTTTGTTTGTCAAGGGAAATATTTTCATCACTCGGGAGCCAAAATTATTGCCATCAATTGTTGCCAAGAATGCTACTTTACAATATAGATAATAGTAATACGTAAGTTGATTATTCCACTCATAAAATTAAAACTAATAATGTTTAACTATAAAATGCCCCAATCAGGGCGGTGTATCTCAAAACATTTATCGCTTTTTCTGGCCGATTTTTCTTACTACTCCTCCCTACTGACCAATAGTAAGCTGTGACTTATCTATCTTAGGAGGCGGTACGTATCGATCGCTGTGTCGATGTGAAATGAACCGCGTATGCACTATAATATAACCTCTTTGATTTTAACATGCTTTCACTTATTTTCAATATTTGGCGCATTTTGGACGAAATTTCATTCGTGAAATAGTTCTATTAAATACCAGTTGTGGTTTGGAAATTCTCAGATAAATCCCCACCTGGCTTCGCTAGTCGGAGATTTATCAACAACTTCCAAAGAACTAGGTATTACCTATGATATCTATTACTCCTTGGAAAGGAAAAAAAATTGACACCTTTAAATCTCAATGAAGCCACGAGGAAGGAAAGTAAAAAGACAAATCGTCACAGTCACTGCCTGACCACCTTGTAAATAATGCTGCTGGGGAGTTGAGGGAAGTGTTGCTCAGCTTCGGCTGCTGTAGGCGGCGTCCGCCTGAAGCTGTGAACGAGCGCGGGGCAGCGCCTGTGCGCTGCCAGCGCGCGCAACTTAATAATAGGTCACCTGTGGCCAAAATAATTACAATGCTATAATTAACCAGCCGTAGGCGTGTTAATATCGGGGACTTCCATGCTCCATGTGTAACAGCATGTGAGAGCCATCAACCATATATTTGTGTGCGTGCTCCGAAGTTTGGAGTACATTGCACGCAAACACGTTGTATACTGCGATGAGTCATCTTAGAGATTTTAAGAATATTATATCTGCTTCTTTGTTCTTGTTGGGAATGGTTCAGAGACGATGATCAAACAGAACCTTCACCTAGTTGAATAAATGTAAAAGTTCTAGAACTTCCATTTAATTAAAAATGTCGATATGATATTTAGGCGTATCCACGAGTAGTTGCATGAACAGAAAGTACAGGTAGTATGTTGTTTACATATACACCTATAATGTATTTTTATTAAGTACTTAATTAGTGTTGTGCTCATTAAAAAGTTTATTGTCAGAGTAACTGAACATTTTTAGACGATACATGTCAAATTTAAAAAATCATAAATGTATCTACTAACAGTTACAAATCATCTTAGAAGCAACCGGTGAGTGAATGTTTAGGCCTCCATTTTCTCCGCAAACAAAACTATTTTCAGGCGAAATGTTATTTCCTCCACTCCGCCTATGAATTTTTGCTAGTTTACTTCCGGTTCGTATGCCAGAAAAATCTTAGTCTGGTTAAAATAACATGGCATTGAACATGACAACTTCTGTTATAGAATTTCCACGCATACTTTGTTTCATATGAAGCAACACGCTTTTCTCCAAAGCGTACACACTTATCCTCAAACACTCTCGCTAAGTGGTGCCAAGAAGTACCAAAATAGGTCGCCCACATGTCTCAAGTTCACCTGATGCGGAAGAGCCGGGTCGGCGTGCCCCACGCAGCTTCTTGGCGGTTGCGTGGAATTCCTCCCAGGCGCAGCGCACGACTCGTGGAAAGAAGACGTCGCTATAATTTATAAACAGTATTTGTTTGCTCGGCCATGAGAAAAATACGAAGAACTAAGAAACAAGAGTAAACAAAGAAAATAAATGTCGTGCATTGTGAAATTACTGCGTATCATCTCAACTTCATATACTTCAGCAGTCTCTTTTTGATTTATTTCTCAACATTAAAATTCATTATTGAGGTTGATAAAAGCTACATACCGTGTGCAGAAATATTTTATTACAATTTTCTCAGTGAATAAAGAAAAACTGAATATTTGATTTTTTTATGGAGTATGCGATTTTATATTAATTGTCAGCGATTGAGACAGTGTCAAGTTGATCTTGATCGGCGGTGAGTCTCTAAACTCCCCAATTTTCTACCTAAATAGTCATCGATATGAAGGTTTAATAAGCACATCAATGTTGTATTTTCATATAAATTTTCACCTACATCTGTTTGCAAGATAAAGGAATCTAGGAAATATTAACACTACAAACTATTTACAGTATTAGTCTCCTAAAATCAAATGATGTGACTCAGTGGACTATGGGAGACAGCTGTACTTCAAGAAACCATGAAGGCCAAATCTTCAGTGCGGACTGGGATGCTTTCAATTTGAATGGCATGGATGACAACAGTAAGTCAACAGATATTCATGGTTATTAATTTATTCAGAACCTTTCAAGAAATTATGCAGAGGTGGCTAAGTTATTTTAAATAATTACTTTCATTCCCTCAGGAGTATGGCTCCAACAGAAAATACTTTGAAATGGCAGAGTGAAACTTTCTTAAAGCGAATTTCTAAAAATGTTTTTCATCTAGAATATATTTTTTGTTTATGTGACACTACTTACAAGTACCATTATTTACAACCACCACTTATAATTTTAAACCTCTATCGCGCTTCGAGCAATCATAAAGCATTTGTCGAAGTGAGGACTGAACAAAATTGGTAATTAGGAATATTATTGCTTGTGATGTGCCCACGAAAGATATTGTATGAACCAATGAGCCCTTAGTTTTCGTGAGTCGTAAAGTTGTATAGTATGCAACTAATAATGTAATTGTATTGAAAATCGTTTCATGAAGAACTGACAAAGATAGATACTTGTTTTTCTTTGTTCTAAAGAAGCAGATACCAAATAAAAATTATACTTTAAAAATTCCTGAAGTTTCACTGACGAATCAGTTATTTGGAGTCAGTTAAATCCAGTACTGTTTACTATCTCTATAACTTACGTAGAGGGAAACAACTGTAGAGAAACGATTCGAGACAGTCATTTACAGCATTTCTGTTTACGAT
This sequence comes from Teleogryllus occipitalis, assembly GCA_011170035.1. Taxonomy (NCBI): domain Eukaryota; kingdom Metazoa; phylum Arthropoda; class Insecta; order Orthoptera; family Gryllidae; genus Teleogryllus; species Teleogryllus occipitalis. The sequence continues at coordinate 195,130 of BLKR01002115.1, read as the reverse complement.
TCATGTTTCCGGCGACCAAAGTGGCGCTTACGGCTTCAGCAAAAACTGCTCTGTGCGGAACGAAAATCCGTAGGTCGACGTAATGCATGGATGTCTTTAATTTGTAATATATATCGACACAAGAGATTAAATATCCAGAATCGAAGATTTTAATATATTTATTTTTAAGTAAGGTGTATAATGAAACATACCTTACACCTTTGTATTCTTCGTCTTCCTCATTTGGCGCTACAACCCGATGTGGATCTTGGCCTGCTCAAGCATCTTCTTCGACTCCTTCCTGTCTCTTGCTCACCTCTTCCAGTTCTTAATCCCCAATGTTTTTAGGTTCTGAAGCACACCTATCTAATTCGATGGCCTTCCTTTATTACGAGTTTTTAGAGGATTCCATCAGAACCCATCTATATATCCTAATCAGGCTATTCTTTTAGATTTTATATCTTTTACGATGTTCTTACTTTTTATCAAAACCTGTAAGTTTTCATTTGTTTTTCTTCTACACATTCGTTCATCTGCCTCAGTGGCACCAAAAACTTTCCTGAGGATTTTATATCTTTTTATACACGTCTTAATTTGTTATTTCGTAATCGCTGACGAGTGATGTATGGTATCAAACTACACGAAGGCTTGAAGGCAGCGGCGACTAGTGCCCCAACAAACTGGGGATTGCAGTTGCGCTGAAACACGAAAATATAATTTCCAAAATTCAAACACTAATATAAAATAATAGAAAAGCAGTTCATGTAAATTCATTAACACTAAGTTTAATAAAAGTCCACATGCAAACATTACTTACATAATTTTTTGCGTAGTGCCCGTGACAGGTACGTTCACCTCCCTCGCGCGTAGTTGTTGCTTTGATTTCCAGAGAGCACTCGAGTTTTTTTATTAATAGTTCCGCATTGAGACAATTACCGATAAAATAATTCATAAAAAACGAAAACTAATTGAGATCGCACTTCAGCACTTTGCAACAAGCACTATTGTTTGGACACGTTTACACTAGTTCATTTCATACTCGTAGTTGTTATTCCTGCTACTAGTGGACATGTTAACGAAATCAAATTCTTCTATTTCCATTGGTTGATTGGTTGGTTGGTTAGTGATTCCGGGCGCTTCAACAGCTTAAGTCATTCGTCCCGTAAGTGTAGTGCATATTTTTCTTTGGAAAATGGCGGTGATTTTCCCCCGCTGAATGGCGAGATTCGGCGCCGACCTACCGTCGGCTACCGGGGTTTCCCCTAACCAGGACTCTCCCACCAGCGGGGCACCGCCCCAGCCGGAACAAGCTCTAAGCTCCCGATCGGTCTCCAGGAATACGTGCCAGTGTAGTGCATGTTAGTGTAAGTGTGTGTGTGTGTGAGGGGAGAGGATAGGACAAGAAAGAGAAAGATCGCGCGCGGTCCGTGGCCCGTTTGTTAGAGTACTCTGCTCCAGCATTCGCCTGGTGTTGCTCGGAGAATTCTAGCGGCCGGCTGCTCTGATCGGTAATTTTCTGTGGTTCCACGGAAAACTACCGATCAAAGCAGCCGGCTGCTAGAATTTTCCTCCAGACAGCGACTGAATTCGACCTAGCTGGAAAGCTAGTGTCGGAAATCCTGCCGCCGCAAGGACTCGAACCTAGGACTTCCCGGTCCGAGGCGCTGCAGTGACATCAGTTGATGCACTGAGCTACCGCTCCCGGTTTTCATTTCGAAACTTCCACTCCTCTGGTCTATATTGCAATAATGAAATATCTTCTACACACTCGAATTCACCACGATGCTCGCAGAAGAACTCAGAATAACTGCAGGTTCTGCCGGAAGGATCATTGCACACACTATGTGCAGTAGAGGTATTTTCTTCCAGAACGGCCAACTTTACACAAACGACTCATCAAAGCATTAAAAATTAAATTTTTAAACAACAAACCTAACATCCAATGAAAATAAATCCTCCTAACATAAAAATGCATTCAGAACCGCCAAGAGCTGACTGAAATTGTGTACCAACAATAACAAGTGACATTCATAAAATTAAGTTGAGGCTAGTTTCAGTCGAAGACAGAAAATTGGCATTCCCCTCAGACGCTGCGCCGCATACTAGGGCCTACTTTTCGTTCTTGTACTGAACGTACAACAATTAGAAAACAAAATACGTAACAACCCCCCCAGTTGGAAAAAGATTTAGTAAGTTCTCATGATCGTCCATTATTTGTGTATACAACACGCATAAATTGTCATGATAGTGAGGTCTCGAGTAAAATAGTGTACATCACAAGGCTTTGTGACTTCATGACACGACGGGATTCCTAGTATGGGCCTGTCCTCTTCGACCGGTAACTCTCCCGACTAGCCAAGAAAACATGCATTCTTACCTTCTACTAATTTAAGTTTCTAATTTGAAAACCTCGATGTTTATTCAACTATTAACGTGATGAAAAAAACGCCAAATGTACGCTACAATTATTTCACTACGTAGTATATCTATTGCAAATTGCAGTCATTTTAGTGATCTAAAAAAATTATAATTTCAATGTTTAATGTCTTCATTCATGATATTTTCGGGGCCGGTTAAAACGAAAAGGCAGAACCGAATTTCATCCCGTCCAGCCATGCTTTGAAGCGTCCGCTCGGGACGCCCCGGAATAGCTCGGTGACAGCGTGGATGAAGCGCAGGACGGGGCGAGGAAGCACCACGCCCCCGTACTTAAGGTCAACGCCACGGAAAAGGCTGCGGTGCAGTGGAACTTGATAAAAAGATGTGTCTTTTAAACCCTCATCTCGACATCTCTTTTATGTAACTGGATTTTAATTTATTAGGACGATTTTATCAATATAATCGGTTTCTTGTATTCAGTGATAAATTGCAAATAAAATTTGTCGGAATGTGTTTAATTAGTTAAACTATTGCTGTCACAATTTACGTTTGCTTACTTCCACAGACTATTTGTGGATCAGTTATCTCTACCAAGATTTTTCGCCCAGTTTTCCAACGAGGAAATACTTAAACGGTCTCTTGTTTTCATTCTGGTCAGTAAATATAGTTCGTTGTCTCTCTCACACGTCGAATACTGCTGTTACTCTTTTTACGTAAATAAATATTACGTAATACTACGTAAATATACGTAATATTACGCAAATAAATATTCAGTCTCGTACTGCAAATTTCGTATTTCAAGACACATACGTATTTCAAGACACATTTAATATTCGAAATAATGTTTTTTTTATTATTACATCAATGGAATAATTAAAGTGTTTGTAATTTCAGACCTCGAGAGTAGAGAATGATAGACTTTGTTTTTGCAACTATAACGACATTTTATTTAGTCAGGCATCCACCCAAGAGCTAATGAATCATTAACATATTTTCTAATGTTTCTGTTCTAATAAATCATAATGGACCAGAGTGAAGGCCTGTAATACAAGGTCTAACGTATATCATTTCATCGAGTTTAAAGCTGCACGTCTTGGTTTATAGATTTCGAAACAATTACCATGTTTGTCTCCTCGTACTCAGTACTACATAGTTCTAATTAAGCATCACAGCCTTCAACGCGGCATCATCCGGACAGCCAGAGTCAGTCTCTATTTAGTTGATGCATACGAAATACAGACCTTTTTGGAATTTCTTGCTCCGCAGGAGAGCAGGAGGTTCCTCATGGAACATCTTCGGACGTCTCCTCCGCGAGCGCTTCTGGGCTGGGAGGAAGACTACAAAAATAAAGCCTCCGCTGATAAGGTTCTTTGAGTGAAGTGGCTGGCGACGAAATGCGGTTGATGGCAATGCACAAAGAGAAGCCCTTTCAACACTCACCAGTACATTCTTGTCTCTTTTAAGTATGTTTTACGGTTTATAAGTTACCTAAGAAAATAGAAGAATCAGTTTTGGAATAGTATGACAAATCTTACTGTAATACACCAGTAAATGCCGATGGGGTTCTAAAAATAAAAATATCTTGAATTATTTAGCCCACTATCCCAATTGAAATACATATGTTTGTTTACAAGGAAATGTAGAGCATAAAATATTCTCTAGAATTTTGAAATAACATTTCTTTATTTATTTTATTTATTTTACGTCAAAAACAGTTAAAATCTGTATATGACGTACTATGGAGAAAAGTGAATTATGTGTATGTTTCCAAAATTCTGTGATCCATACCCTAAACCATACACTAATTTAATTTTTAAATACAGAAAGAAATTTGCGTTTTTTCCACGGATTGTTAACAAAAGTATTCGCTCCAATGTAATAAAATCTATTTTCAACGGTAAATCAGCAATAAATTTGGTCTCTTATCCCTCATCATGTCCTTCGTCAAGGAATAATACTTCCTGTCGCGACAACATGGAGAACGATAATTTGAATAATTATATTGTCCATTGAATTCTAGAAGACGTGCACAGATAATGAAGTTACATTTACAAAAGACAATTACAAAAGTGATTTAGCTGAATGTGAGCGGTGTCGATCACTTAGACACACCTACTAAAATCCTTTTTTTAAATTTATTTTTATTCACTGGTCAGCCATAAGACTCTTCATGTGATGATTTCAAAATGGCACAATATATTCAAAATATACTCCACTATTTTCATTTGAGATTAACCCAATTTGATTCTTGCAATGCTTTTATTTGTTAGTTATGTGTATCTTTTGGTTGGCGACGGTAGAGTTGTAGGGGGAAGAATTATTATTTAATAACATCATTAGGATACGAGTTCTTAATTTTTGGAAAGCGTGAGGATATTTTTCCTAGTGGAGTGGTGGATACATTTGAGACTAAAGGGATACATAGAAAGAATTTGCGGTTTAATTGTTTTATGATTAATATCAAGGTTTCAATACCAAGATGGGGTTAAGTTGGTTATTTCTGACAAACCAAGGGGCGTTTGGAATTTTACGAAGAAATTTATTTTGAAATGTGCGAAGGCGTTTGTCATTAGTATGAGATGCTGTAAGCCATATTGGGGAACTGTAAGTTGAAGTGATGGTTTTGTGTCGTAGAACGGAATGTGTGAATTTAAGTGATGATCTGTTGAGAAACGGATATAATCGGATTGATTTTCCATAAGCGTTATTTATAACAGAGTGGATATGATAGTGAGATGAGATACTATGTATACGACATATGTGAGATATATGGTATATGTGAGGTGAGATATGATATATGATAGTGAGATAGTGATAATGATATTTTTAACAAAGTGGATAACAGAACTCTATGTACGCCGGCGGTGGAAGTACACTTCAAGATTCTTCAGTGACTGAGTGAGTGGCTGCCAGGATATGGGAAAGTTTGAGAACGTGAGAAAAGGAGCCGCACGGGGTCTTCGTAATGTGAATATGACTGAGAGGTCGTACTGTAAGTTGGAAATTGTGGTATCGATATCATAGGCAGATGTAAACACGATTGCCTGGTTTGCGAAGGCGCATATTTCAAAACAAAGGGGTAGAGGTATGTCCTAGAGATATACCATTCACTGAACAAAAGTGTCCTTAATGCACTTCCTTTTACAAGGTTGCGTAGAAAGAATAGCTTGATTTGAGTCACGAAGTACAGACGCACTGTACGCGCATGCCCGATGTAAGTATGTGGAATAAAGTGGGAAAGGACGTCCATTTGCAGTTATGACTAAAGTGTGCTCCAGAGCACCGCTCTCTCGTTGTGGAAAGTGAATTTAAAAATAACTAGTCTCTCATTACTGTGCAAAGAATCTTTTGTAGCCATTTCAAGTTGAGACGTCACGATAAAGTTCCTGATCACCGAAATTAATTCACCCCCCTCACGGCGGGTGAACCAATGTTGTATCAATGCATCTAGCCTTTAGATGGAAAGTCCAGGACGTCCTAGGTCATAACGAACCCTGCGCGGATTGAGGAAGTCCAAGTACTAATCTGAAGTCCTCAGCGTTCTGCTGTCAGATTTGCCCTAGCGCTATGAATGTCGCCTAGTTCCTTACAGCGTATCATCCATGATGATATGGTTTACTATAGATTTCTTTGGCCGATTAGCAGCCATAGTAGATCTTGAACATCTTAATGATGTCTGATGAAGCTCATTTTCAACTTAGCAGAGGCGTCAACAATCAAAATGTTTCGTTCTATGCACCAGAGAACCCGTGAGTTGCATGACAAACCACACCATAGTGAATGTGTGACAGTGTGATGTGCGGTTGCCTCGTTTGACATCATAGGCCCTTCTTCGAGGACCGCAATGGCCGTACCGTTGCAGTTACTAGTGATCCCTATATGGATATGGCAAATACTGTTCTTTTTTCAGCACTAGCTAATCGCAATCTCCCTCAGGTATGGATCCAACAGGATTGTCCTATATCTCATTAGGAACGACAATCCATGGCCACCTTGCAGCCAGCTTTTAAGGTCGATTTCAGTTTCCATCAACTGGCCAGCGCGGTAGCCAGATTTGACTACCCCTGATTTATTCTCATGGGGCTATCTGAAAAGTCAAACAGGTAATACACGCCTTCACAAGCTGACAGATCTTAAGCGCCGAATACGAGAACCCTTGCAGGAAATCTCCCTGGACATGCAACATCGTGTAATGTAGATTCTCGTTCGTCGCTTGGAGTAGTGTGCAATGTAATGGTGGTCATTTATCCGGTGTAATTCAATAAACAGTGACTATTATTAATAATGACTAAATTTCATACCTTTATCTGTGTTATCGATGTATTTTCAAATAAATGAATGTAGTACTACTTACAATACGCTGGTCTGTTTAAATCCTATTATTCTTTCTGTGTAACCCTATAAGATAGGCCACTATTTATATTTTGAGACTTGGTAATACTGATTGTTGTAAGGCGCCATTTGACGTTTCAAGAGGAAAGTTCTACATTGTTGACCATAACATACTTTAGACTTTTGTCAATAGAAAGTTATTTGTGTTCTTTACGATATCTTGAAAATTGCATGTTAGCGAAGAAATTGAATTAACTCTTGAAAATGTTCATGCGATGATTTATTAAGATTTTCGACGTGAATTATGAAGAAAAGAGTACGTCTATAAACTTACTACCACATTTGGTGATGAAGCCCCATCCTTTATCACTGTGAAACGAACGAAAAACTTTACTGAGACCACCGTTCTCTCACTGGCGAAATTGATGGTTGTCAAAAATCAGTTGTGCCTGAAAACATTGATGCTGTTCAAAAACTAATAATGCAAGTCGTCATGCGGCATACTGTGTGACTGAGGTAATCCTAGGCTTCAGTTCCACCAGCATATATAAAGTATTGCATGATCATGTAGCTGCGAGAAAGGTTTGTTCTCGTTGGAACTCACAGAATTGGACGAAATCTCAAAAAGATGCTTGCATCGATTGATGCCCAAGAAATACAAAGTCGGTGCTTCAAAAGACTATATAAGATCATAATACGTGACAAATCATGGATATATGCGTATGAGCCGGAACGTAAACAGCAGTCTACTTGGTGGATGTTTCAAGATGAACCAAATCCAAGCAAAGTTGTTCTCGATCGAAGCACTACGAAACAAATGGGCGCCGGTTGTTTTCCTCGAAAAAACTGGTCATGTGGCAAGTATACCTTTAGGGAAATGTAAAATAGTGAATTCTAAAAGTACACAATCATTTGTTTTCCGAAAGTCTTCGGGAAAACACAGAAAACAAACAACCACTAGCGGATCTTTCTTCTCAAGACAATATGAGCGCTCACGCATTTCATCTAACAACGGACTATCTGAACACTCAGAAAATCAAATTCATGGATCGTACACCGTACTGTCCTAATTTGTCACCCAATGACCTCTTCTTGTTCCCGAACGTTAAGAATAAATTGCGTGGACAACGATTTTCGTCGCCGGAAGAAGCCGTTGTTGCGTTTAAAAAACATGTTTTGGAGATGTCTGAAACAGATGGGAAAAATTGCTATGATAAATCGTTCGACCGCATGCGAAAGTGTTTTGATCATAAAGGAGAATGCTTCGAAAAACAATAAAGTAATTTTCAATGACCAATTTTTTTTTCATTATTAGATTCAAAAAACAAATAGTAGCCTTCGTAGAACTCTTACCTTGATTGATAAAGATGCGAAGTTCGCGTTGTTTATCTTCTCTGAAAACGTTCTGATGTTTAGAAAGCTGCAAAATATGGAGTACAAATATTGTGGAATACCTAATTATTATAATTTATACAAAAGTCGTGGGTGCCAAATAGAGTCAAACGCACGAGTTAGATCAAGAAAAACTGCTACAGTATGTTGACGTTTGTAAAAGATTGATCAATTCTTTGGGCATTATTCCTATAGTTCCAAACACTGAAAAGCGTTGCCTCCCGTCCCCAGAGTCTCTCCAATTCTCTCTGAATATCATGATAGATCGTTCCACGTACAATTTTTGTATGTTCCTCTTTAGAGTTGGCTGTGATTTCAACATCTGTTATAATTAACCCTGATTTCAAGCTTTGCGATGCTCTGAAATGTCTAAGCAATTATGCTACATCAGTGCAGTGATCCGAGACTAACGGAGTTATCATGTCATTTACGAGTTTTTGTCGTAAATGTTCGTTAGTCTTACGTACTTAGCGTTAATAATAATAATAATAATAATAATAATAATAATAATAATAATCGTCTCCTATTTTTTCAGTAGTATACATATATTTTAAGGCTCTCACACGCAACCAATCTTTATTAATGAGCCCTCGAAAGGAAGAGAATTACTCGGAGACATGATAAATTGTACTTTGACTTTAAAAAAGTGAAGGATATGTTTAAAAAACGCATCCAAATATGCATGTCAAATGCAACCCGCAACACTCGGCAGCATTTTTTATTTAATCTATATCGTTAAATAACTCCTAAACGAAGCATTGTAGGGCCTTAAAAACTAAAATATTGAGGCCAAAGGCCTCAAATAAACGTTTCCAACACAGTAATCTACAGAATGAGCGAGAACTTCTTGAACAGTCTATTACATTTTGCTGATTCCACGCTTCTCGATTCTAGCACTTCTTCTATTTAAGCACTCCATGCTTAGTAGAAATGGAAAAATAGGGAAGAGGGTGAGGTTTAACACGCGACAGTTCTCGCACGGGTATGCTAGTTTAAAAATAATAATAATAATAATAATAATAATAATAATAATAATAATAATAATAATAATAATAATAATAAAATAATGAATGATGCAACTACTGAATCCGAAGGGATGTTCAAAACATTCTGACAAAGGTAGTTGAAAGTAAACAAAGAAAACACCTGGAGAACATGTTGCCTATACAATTGAATTGAGCCTGAGAAAGGAACTTATTGCGAAAACTAAATTTAAAGACATTAATTCCTGATGTGTTCAAGTATTAATGTTTTCTTTAGTCGTAGATTTTTAGTCATACTTATCTGGAAAATCAAAGTATCCTGGTTCGAACAATGGTCTACAAGTACAAAATCCAGTGTACCGTACTAACAAGTCTAACACTCCAAAAGCGTGGAGGAAGAGTCCTCCAGGATATCAAAAGTTTATGCAATAAACTAGATACATCACCAAAAACATATTTTCTATCTGAATATTCGGATATGCACAACTAATTGCACCTGTGATAAAGAGTACACGGCGCCTAACCTAGAAGACATAGATAACTATCCAAATGTGGTCACCGTTAATGTCAGGATACAATCATTGCATTCTTGCTCCACCGATTTCACCATTCTATAGAGCATACAAATAAAGTGGCTTGATCATATTGACTTCGGCACGGGTGTCTCTTTTTGAGCTGATGGATATATCCGCGCCATAGTCGCGTGCAACCCATAACTAGAGGGGGACAACAACAGTTCTGGGGCCCCATTTCCATTGAACGTTGTATTTATTTTTTATGACACGTTTCACTACTAGTAACTCAATAAATCTTACTACAAGGAGGACTAAGTTATAATTTGAATTAAACAGTTAATGAATACAATTTATTTTATGTTAAACCATTTGCAAGATGGCCAGATAGTTTGGAGAGTCTCTTGCCCAAAAACCGTCTAGAGTTTGTCAGGTAAAAGGGAAAAGTAGGAATAGAACATATTTAAAGGAATGAAATGTTTTATTATGAAAGGCCCCGGGATCCCTTTCAAATTTTTAAGGGGACAACGGCCTCCGTGTGCGCACGCCATGCCATTCAAGATCCTATGGTTTGCTACTTGTAACTACAGGAAGTATATCAAAAACGCAGATGTCAGAGATGAATGCAGAGTATGTTACCATGTACCAGTAACAATTGGCCATCAATTGCATTCTACACAAACCTGGCAAACGTAGAATACCTAAAAATCAATTATCAGCCATAAAACCTGGGCAGCTTGGTTCCTCAGGGTAGTGAATAGAAGGCATTTACTTTTCACAGCAGATGTGAATCATATCCTCGTAAACATACTACCGAAGTTGCATTTATTTTCAGGCCACTTTGTTAGATATCACAAATTTACACAGCAAAATTTAGAAAATTTATTGAGCTGAAAAAAAATGGCGTGGATCTTAACAGGACGGAAAGCAACACGGTAGCATTTGGGTGTGGTCGAAATTACGTGAAACGTAAAACGAAAAATTATCGTATACTTGAGAACACTATCATGCATCATGGTAGTATAGAGATATTCAATTAGACAGTAAATTTGACTGGGAGAATTATGTCGTGAGAAAAACACGGAAGTCCTTGCATTTTGTCATGAGAAATTCAACAAACACAAAAGCTTTAGAGTATTTATCTCTAGCTCACCCTCTCTTGGAATTCGGAGTGGCGTGTTGGGACCAATACTGAATATCACTGCGAGAATACTTAAATAAAGACAAAGTTAACTTACAGAACTCGCACTATAAGAATTATAGGAATCGCTAGAAACAATAAGAAAAAGGGCGAAACTTCGTGCTCTATATAATCGTACGTAGGTCAGTAGGATTGAAACCAAAGTCAATTTAGATTATGAGAGCCAGATTATTTTGATAGAAATAATCATCCTCACAAAATTCGAGCAACGAAACAAAAGCATTTTGGGAAATGATCATTTAGAAATATAAAATTTATAAATTGGAATAGTTAGCCCGGAAAAAAATTGCAAATTTATTATTCGAAATATCCATAGTTTTAGAAATAAGTTAGTATTATTTAAATATTAAAAAATATTGAATGAGTGACATAGAGTTGTGCAGTGTGGTAAAATTGTGGACAGCGTAATTCATTGTGAAACTGTGCAGTATGGCGCAGTGAACTGTACTGAATTCGAACACCAATTTCGAAATGATTTAACTAATTATTAACTATTATACTATGTATTTATTATTACCAATTACTTTCTTCGTTTTACTGTTGTAGGCCATTATTTTGTTTATAATTTGATGATAATTTTCTGTATCTGTTAGATAAACCGCCATCAAGGTATGTTCAATTTCAGTTTTAATAAATGTAATCTAATCCAGAAAAATTACCGATTGAGGTGACTCAGGGCATCATCTGATGTCAATAGAGTTCCTCTGTCCGAGAGGTCCCAGGGTTTGAGTCCCGATGGTGGCAGGATTTTCGACACTAACTAGTTAGCTAGATCCGAATTGAGTCGCTCTCTGTATAAGAATTCAAGCGCCCGGCTGCTCTGATCGGTAGTTTTCCGTGATTTCTCCGATCAATACCAAACGAATGACGGAGCAGTACCCTAGCAAGCGGACCACGGACCACGCGCGATCTTTCCTTTCTCTTCCTGGGCCTATCCTCTCTCCTTACGTAACCACGCACTTACTTGCACTACACTATCACACATTCCGGGAGTCCGGTCGGGAGTTAAGAGTTTGTTACGGCTGGAGTGGTGTCCCGCTGGTGAGAGAAACCTGGTTGGTGAAAACTCCACAAGTTGACGCGAAGGTCGGAATCGGATCTCACCATCCAGCGAAGGAAAATCACCGCCACCCCCGCAATTAAAACATACAATTCACTTATGAGACGAATGACTTTCATAGTTTACGCGCCCGAAAACATGAAATAATCGATCGAGTCCATCGAAACAGGCTTAGAGTGATTCAAGATCAAAATTACAAGTGGTTCCCAAGGCACGGGGCAGGGTGGAACGGATGGGGTGAGAGGGAGAGCGGAGCGTGGAATGGAACAGAGAGTAGTATGAATGGTGGGTATGTAAATAACAGCTATCATTTTATATTATAGATAATCCAGTTGTCCAGTTTGGAAAGATATCGACATCCGATTCGGTAGACCCTCGTACTTTAGTAGAAGGGATTGCAAGATACTTTAGTAGAAGGGATTGCACAAAATTCAGTTTAAGCCACAGAGGACAGATGTTGGAAAATTGTCCTTTACAAATAGAACAATGACGGACTGGAATAAGTTGCCCGCACCAGCTTTCGAACCCTTTCCTCCCGGTGTTCAAAGATTTAAAAGTAAATTAACTAATGATATTTGTGAGCTTTATTAATTTAGTAAGTCAGGCTTATTTTAACAGGTATTTTTTATTATTATTGTTATTTTTATTTATATTATTATTAGTATTGTGATAATTACTACTAAATGCGTTGCTTTATTAAATATATAATTATATTCAAAGTAGTATTGTATTGAAGTGCGGTGACGTGTTGTGAAGTGTAGTGCAATAGAGAAGTAGAAAGAGAAGTGAAGTGCAAATGTTGTGAAGTGAAGTGGAGGGCAGTGTAATTAAAAAGTGGTGTACTTTATAGTTCAAAATAATTGTTCAGGATAGCCATAAAATGAAGAGCTAATGCTATTATTGTTAAATTTTTCTCACATTATTATTATTATTATTATTATTATTATTATTATTATTATTATTATTATTATTGTTATTATCATTATTACCATTACTATTATTATTTCTTAAAATAATTTAAAGTTTCATTGTATTAACATTGTAAAATGTTGTAATTAGTAAATGTAGTGTTCTGCAAATAGGTTGTATAAACCTACCTGCTGAAATAATAAATATCTATCTATAATTTATTATATTCCTATCTACTAAGCAATTGTACTAAGGAAGGGCGCATTCCCCTTATTGGGGTCACGCGACGAGCTGATCACTCATTCATTAATAATCTGACCTCAAAAACGAAGCGTTCGCTTTCAAAACAACCACATTCCATTTGCCAAAATGTACACAGAAGAAACCAATCTTCTCGCTTTTATATACAGTTTGGTAAGAACATGATATATTATCGCCACATTTTAGGTGGGAATAAGTTGGATTAGAGATGTAAACCTTTGTGAAAATATGAATCAATGCCATCCTGAACGTAGCAAAAATACAAAATGGATATACATTTTATGACATTACCACACCAAGTAGCTGTTTTTGATAGCAAACGCTTCAAGTATCCCGTCGTGCGAGTTCACAAGTTTCAGACCAACATCTGACCATCTGGGCTGCAAAGTCTTCGTCATTTGATTGATTGTTTCTTTAGTGATTCCGAGTGAGTCAACTGCTAAGGTCATTATTCCCGTAAGTGGGTGCATATTTTCTCCCCGTGAGGTGGCGGCGATCTTCCCCCGCTGTATGGTGAGATCTGGCGCCGACCTACTGTCGACTAGCGTGGTTTTCCCCAATTAGACATCTTCTACCAGCAGAACATCGCCCCAGTCGGGACAAGCTCTAAGCATCGCGATCGCACGCGGTCCGTGGCCTGTTTGTTTGGGTACTACTCTGGCATTTGCCTCGTATTGATGGGAGAAACCTCGAGAAACTACTGATCAGAACAGCTAGAATTCTCCTCCGAAAAGCGCCTGAGTTGGACCTAGCTAACAAGCTAGTGTCGAAAATTCTGTCCCCGTCGGAATTCGAATTCTAGGGCCTCCCAATCAGACGCACTGCAGTGGCATCAGTTTATCCTCTGAGCCACCTCTTTCGGTCGAAAACGAAATGCATTTTATTCCAATGCAAATTGAATTGCTGGTTTTGATTTCAAACGCTTTAAGGATCGGGTCGTGTATTGTAGTAAGAGTATGCGAGTTCGCACCGGTAGTAAGAGTGTAATAAGAGTATGCGGTTTCCGACCACGACCCGCCCAACTGGGCTGCATAGTCTTCGTCTTTTGATTGATTCATTCATTAGTGATTCCGGGTGAGTCAACTGCTAAGATCATTATTCCCGTAAGTGAGTGCATATTTTCACCTCGTGAAGTGGCGGCGATCTTCCCCCACTCTATGGTGAGATCTAGCCACGACCTACCGTCGTTTAGCAGGGTTTTCGCCAACTAGGCATCTCCTACTGGCGGGACACCGCCCCAGTCGGGACAAACTCTAAGCATCGCGATCGCACGCAGTCCGTTTGTTAGGATACTGCTCCGGCACACGCCTGCTATTGATAGAAGAAACCATAGAAAACTACTGATCATAGCAGCTAGAATTCTCCTTCAGACAGCGCCTGAATTCGACCTAGCTAACAAGCTAGTGTCGAAAATTCTTCCCCCGTCGGAACTCAAATTCTAGTACCTCCAGATCAGACGCACTGCAGTGGCATCAGTTTATTCCCTGCAACACCTCTCCCGGTCAGAAACGAAATGCGTTTTATGGCAATGCAAATGGAATTAGCTGGTTTTGATTGCAAACGCTTTAAGTATCCGGTCGTAATAGTAGTAAGAGTATGCGAGTTCGCTGGTTTCAGACCACGTCAGCTGGGGTGCATGGTCTTTGAAGAGTGGGTGGGTGGGGAGGGGAGGGGGGCGGAAGCCTACGACCTCTCCGGCGCTCGGGCGAAGTGCAGCAGCGCAGCCAGCGGCGCGTGGCGCCGGGCCGCCGCGCGAGGCCGTGGCGAGGCCGCGCCCGCGGGCCGAGGCTTTGTGCTCTCCCTCCTCTCCTCTCCTCTCTTCGCGAGGCGGGGCGTGCGCCCGCGCGCCCCAGCGCCAGCCCTAAATATAGAGGCGGGCCCGCGCCCGCGCCCGCACTCACCCGCCCCTGTACCCGCTCGCCGCGCCCCGCCCCCTCACCCCGCCCAGCGGCACCCACTGCTCCCCGCATGGCCAAAAGAAATCGCTCGTCAATGGAATCGTTTATTTCAGAAACCCGTCAAACGCCAAATTTCTCATTACGAGGAAACTGAGAAAAAGTGTCCCAGTTTTTCTGATTACAAAATATTTTTTAATATTAAAGCAGTTAATAAATGAATATTTTTCAGGTAAATATGCACTAAACGATGTGTCTATCCTCATGGAACCTTATTCCACCGCTATGGCGCTTTTTAGATCTTGGCGTTTGACGGGTTTCTGAAATAAAGGATTCAATTGCTACAGCGCACGTTTATCCTCACCTAGTGATCGGGTAACCTGCGTGGGTACGTCCGCCCGTCCGTCGTTCATATTTTGACCCCTTCCGGTTGACTGTTTGGAACAAGTGAGTTGCCATTCGTCACGTATCGGTCTCCTAGTGGGGAACTAGCCATTTTTTGTATTCTTCGAATGTAATTACAAATTCCCATATTAATACTCATGAAAATACTTTTTAAACAGTTTAAACCATCACATGAAATTAAAAAACGAATCGCTTAATGTAGCCGTCCATAAAATACTGGAAATAAAACTGTTTTGGAAGAACAGGAAAAGATATTTCTCCTCATGCAAAATTCTTCGTCCATTTGTTTTGACACAGTTATTTTTTTATTCCTGTTTCAGAAGGCAAAATTCTTGGAAAAGGGAAAAAATACAACATAACAAACATTATACGAGAGCCTCAAAGTGTACATTGGCAACAAAGAAATGAATAGGAACGTATGGTTAGGTAATATCACTTAAATTTAAAGTATGCACTCACAGAAGGAAACGCCAACTACGTACTGTTAAATTAATATAGTGGAAATGTGATCTTTAGTGCTTTTCTTACTTGTTTCTTTAAACTGAAAACCTTCTCTGAATTTTAGAACTAGAGTCATGTCAAAATTTGAAAAATATTATCTGATTATATATTGATATAATCATCATCGAATGAGGATAGGACGAAGTACGCATAGGGACATACTCTATGTCCTGGAATTCATTAATTTAATTAACTCAACAGCATCGCACTATACTGGTTCCTAAAGGTATAGCTGATCTTGAAATGTATGCAGTGAGTGCAGAACTAATGAGTACTCACTGAGCCAAAGAAATAATTACGATTAATAGCCTGCTTGGCGACTTGTAATGCACCATTACTACTTGTCATTTACGACTTGTCTGTCTTCCAAACTCAATTTCTGAACATCTGGAGTTCCAATTTGTCACTGTGAACATAGTACATTAATAAACGTCAACATTTTTAATTCACGAACGAATTAAATAATCTTGTACTTGATTTAGTGAACTTTCGTTTTCTAGTTCCGATTATATCCATAGTATTTTGCACTGAACCACATTCCTGCTTCCAAGTGGAACTCGATGTGGAAGAATTGGATGTTCAAGAATCTGACCATTGTGTCATTTTATTATTTTTCCTTCCTTTTAGTAAAATTCACTTGTTTTTACTTCTGTAATCAAATCAATAGCCAAAGAAACTAACTCGCTTTTCATCTTAATTTGTCATTAATGGATAACTTATTGCATTGTGATCACAATGTAGACAATTAATGCGCAAATATTGATATGCATTAAGTGCCTCAGGTACGTTTGTCGAATTTTAAATAAATAATTTCATTTAATAGATAACGTCAAAAATTGTGTGGTACATTCGGGGAAGGAGAAATGAAAACTCATAAGAAAAACACTAAATCTCAGTATTTGTTGAGAAAATAACTTTTTAACATTTTGTACGCTCTATTGTTATATTAAATTTTATCATTACTTTGAATTATTGGTCAGTAAGTCTACAGAAAAATAGTGTATGTAAATAATGGGTACTCATAGTATTTGAGGCCTAAACACACATCAGCTACTATGAAAGCCTATTTAATAAATGTATTCCCGTCACGCTAGTCTATATGTAAATATGTCTATGCATAAAAAAGGTCTTTATAAAAACGTTTTTTAGACCCCACATTAATTCAAAAAGGAAGAATTAAAGATCCATATTTAACAAGTAAAATATAATTGTATAATGTGTACATTTACAGAACAATAATAACTCAGCAAAATGTTCGTGGATTACAATTTCATTTATCTTCGGTTTTCACTTCACATAAACTCCCCTTTTCCTGTTAAACATCTCAAATAGGCGAGTGGATCGTTGCGCTCACTATATTATTGATAGTTAGACTCCTTAATGTTCATTAGCTCCAAATTAACTAATTAGATGGTTAACAGAGTATCTAATCTGATTTTTTTTATCGGCATTTTTAATTTTAAGTGTTCTCCAGAAGTTGTGCTATGAAGCGTTATGATCTTTCTGATCCCGTTTAATGCTATTAGAAATTTTCCTACATGGTGAGTCGTAATTTTTTTAATTTTTTGATTTAATTATCGTTCTCTAAAATATGTTCAAATTTATGACATAAAGATTACAAATATTAGATGGGAAAGTTCGTGGTATTGCTTGTCGTCTTTCCTTTTTTGGACATGCTCTTAAATAGATCCCTTCAATGTAGCTGGTCATATGTTCCACTTTTGGCACTGATATTTTCGTACAAATATTCGAAAATACCGGGCCAGATCATTAAAAGATTCGAAGGGCACCCCTCATAGTTTCCTCGTTATAGTTTCTTGTCACATATTTTTATATGCCTTTTGGTTTAGATCTTTGTTTACTACTCTTTCCCAATTTGATTGGGTGAAAAGAAAAAAAAGAAGCCTTTCTCTTGAGCTTAATGAAAAATGTTCTTGTTACATTCACGGTTACCAATTCAAAGATTTTGTTACTTCAGCTTCCCTTTCTAACTCCGACATGTTAGCTGATAGATGTTTTATCTCGTAGACGATTAGCTTGTCGGCGTTTAAGTTCATAATGATTTTTTTATAGTAAACATTTCACCTGTGGACGCTGAATCATTAGACTTAATATATTTATAGAACATATTTTATGAGATATTTTCCTTTTAGGTTTAAATGCAATTAGGCACTATTATTACAGACCTACTGACCCCTTTTCAATATTTTCGATACATTCAGTTGATGCTAAATAGTGAATCCTTGTGAAAGTTTCACTAATGATAAAAAAAGGTGCGTCCATTCATTTGTGTGAATGTATTGCCACTGTGTTTGAATAAAAATACATAATACATCTGTACACAAAGAGAAAATGAAAATCACAGGCGTACGCGGTCTAAAAGTAGAGAAGAATTACATTTCTGGGTCTCCTCTGGGTCCCCTTTCCCATTAAATGTTTAATTTTCATGAAACATTGTACTGATAAATAAAAAATACTATAAGGAGAATGTCATTACAATTTTAATGATGAATTAACAAAATTCAATAATTCAGTTCACAATAAAATTAATGATACAATTATTTTTTTATTTCATACAATTGATTTTATGTTGAAGTATTAGCGTGAAGTGTTGGCAGATATTTGGCAGAGTTTTCAAATGTTGAATATCAATTCCTCAAATCATCAGTTTAAAAAGAGGAAAATAAGGAATTGATCAATTTTACGGAAATAAAATGTTTTACGTACGTAAAGCTACAAGGCCCATTTCGAAATTTTCAGAGGGAGGAGACAGGGAGCCCCTCTGTGCGTATGCCTATGGAAACAGCATGTCTTCCTTAAGTTTTCTTTGGTTTTCACTTTTATAAGTCACAATTCGAGCTCTTTGAAGAAAAATCCATTCAGTTGGCTTCTTAAAATCAAGAAATTGATTTCTCTAATAATTCTCTTAAAATTATCTAAAAGTAAATTAGTTAATATTAATTATGCTGCACATTATCTAAGTTCTTATTGCAATATTTCTTTTAGCAATAGGAGGAGATTCAAACTATATCTTTGAGAATGCTCAAGGAAAGAATAAAGATAACAATTCTCTTATGCTTGGTACATTGACAAAAATTCACAGATTTTCACGAGAAACTACAATAAAATGAATATGGAAAGGGAATTTACTTTCTATCTCTCACAACGTAAGCCTCCCCTAACGAGCATCGACAGCAAGTCTGATGCAGCTAATTGACAAGCGAGTCAAGAGTCTCTCGGAGGTCACAGACGCTATTTCAAGCCGCAGGACCAAGAACGCTAACTACTGCTCTGCCCAGGTGCTCAGCACTGACATCCCTGACCTATAGCAAAGAACGCTACGTACGCCTTTGCTGCGGCAAGTGCCAGAGTTTGCAATGCAGCAAGAGCAGATAGTTTAAGTAATTTCCGTGACATTAAAATGATGATATCTTTCTTCCGACACCCGCACTTTCTTGTTTACCCCGGTGATGTAAATCTCTGCTCTCACGCTGCACGTTTTGAAATTCTAGAAGCGCAAGATAAACTAAGCGTGCATCAAAGAATTTGTCTTGGCTTAAAGACGCCGGACATTCCAGGGCAAAGAGGCGCATCCGCTGCCAAGCAAAACCACTTCGACACAGCGCCACAAATCTAGATTCTAGAGTGAAGTTGCTGTCGTATTCTCGTCTTCTGTACGTTCATTATTTTGACATTTGTTATTATTTTGATACTTATTATCATTTGTTTGTTATTTTCAATACGTGAGTATTATTGTATTATTATCATCAAACCAAACAAGAATGGTACAAAACTGCAATATAACGCATAATCATAATTAAGAATTGATTACAGATTAATTCTACAAAATTAATTAATATCTCCAAATTTGAATTAAGAACAATTTCAAGTTAGGAGTTATTTTCATGAATTGATTGTTATTGAAATTAAAATATATATTTCTGTGATAAACTTTCAAAAAATCTATTAAATATCAGTACATTAAGGTACTTAGCTTAGGTACATCGACTATCACATTATCATAGATCGAAAATATTTAATCTACGATTCTTCTAATTGAACATCAGACACGCTAGTAATCGTTATTTGATCTTCCAACTTATTGGTTTTTGACATGAAATCATTATATTACTTTTCTGTTTTTGAAAGAGCATATTAATAGCAAATTTTCAATCACAGGTCAGTTTCTTAATAGTACGGGTTGTGTTCACTGTTGTATCAAAGTGAATTAATCCAGGGATGGTGTCCGCGCCTATGTCACAGCTACGTACCAATTTTGCTAATAAACTCTTAAAAGTAATAGGAACTATATAAAATCATCATACTTTTATCCAATTTCCTTCAGAGAACAGTCTCACAGAGACTTAGAACTATCAGTTGAAACCTCACGAATCAGTTTATGAATGGCAGAAATGATATATTTAAAACAAAGAAAAGAGCAAATAAAGAAATATTTAATTAAAAGCTTGTAGATGGTACCTAGGGCGTCTTCAAATTTTCTTTCTGATATTTTATTCACATCTCAAAAATCACAAATGGATGTTTCACATACCTCTTCCTCTACTCATCACACACAACGTCTGCACCTTATATGACCTACTCAGCAATATACTTTATTGATGATTTTATTGCAATTTAACTCTCACGCATGATTCCAGGCATGAAGACGAAGTTCTAGGCGTAGAGTCACAGACGTTCAACAGTTATTATGCGAGTGTTTCGGTGACAGGTCACAATTATTTCTCGAATTGTTGATTTTGGCACAAAATCTATAGTAAGAACTTTAACATAAATCATACTGAACTGTCCCGACAAGCAGGGTCAGGTTTTCCGTCTGACTTATAAAATCCCTTGCGGGGAATTGGAAATTCCCGTGCGGTTGCCCAATTTCTGGGTGTGACTCACATCATAAGACATAAGGCATACGAGGAGGAGGGTCTGATCAGCCATGACCCTGGGTCTCATCAGCCTGTATGGGCCCCTTTTGAGTCTTATAATTGTCGTGACAGTAACCTCCAGTCAGAATCAATTGAGGTGGGACATGTCGCACGCATGTGAGTGGTCTATCAACTTGGTGGGCTGGTAAGCTACGAGCTGGTGTAACCATGGAGCTATGAATATAAGGATATGGCATGACGTTACAAACTTGAAGCCACCTCCACCATATTGGTGAATCCAGAAAGCTTGTAGCGTAGACAAACTGTCTGTGGCTTGTAGCTGTGCTCGTGTTCAGTTTTTTGGCATCGGCGTTTAATATTTAAAAAACATTTTCAAAATATTTAGCTTTTTGTAACAGTTCGTTATGGTTATTTGTGTGGCTAACGGCTGTACAAACCGTACGCAAAAACCGGAAATTACTTTCCACAAGTTAGTAGCTACTCAATATAATTGGAACATTTAATAACTTTGTAAGCTATTCGCTCATTTTTGTGAATTTATTCTTAAAGATTTCCTGCAGATCCAAAGCGGAGAGCATTGTGGATTAGAACTGTACGAAGATAAAATTGGCAGTCTAGCAATTTCAGTAGGTTATGTTCGTCTCATTTCCAAGAACACGATTTTGATAGAACTTCTTTACCGTGTGTTCGTTTACAGGAATTCGCAGTTCCATCAAATTTCTCAGCATGTAAGTTAGCCCTGTCGTAACAGAAGGTATTGGTTTGACAGACGTGTTTTGGACCTATGGTTTCTGGCGTGTTCTGGACATATGGCGGACTGGCTTCACTTGCTGAACACGGAAGAGGTTGGTAATGGCACCTCCATGTATTCATAGCTCCATAGGTGTAACGTAGCGGATTATTATTATCATTTGTCTCCACCTAGCAGCGGGGTTTCATGTTAGAAGACCCTGGATAAATAAGCAGAATTCTTCGTGAGGTCATAGAGACTAGATCGAGGGCTTCCCGGTTCCACGGGTTGTGGATTTTATTCAATAGTGTGCATGATTTGCTAAAGATATATTAGCGGAAATAGAAGCGGGTAAAGATATTAGTGATAAGTTCATATATTTGGAGAAGTTAATAAGACTTGGATGTAACTTCTGAATCTGTAAGACGAAAGTCTTGTAATTAAATTGTTATTTTTTGTTGGGAAAGACTATTATTTAAAAAGCGAGCGACAGGAAGTCGATGACATGTCTGTGACACTTGAGGCGTTACACAGGCGAAGTGACCCTACCCAGGTTAATGAGCAAGACTGTTCAAAGTGGACGACTCACTTCGCTTGGCTTTGCCCAGTGCTTATCTGCGGGCAACCGGTGTACCCCATGGCTTCTTGATTCAACCTCGACGGAAGGGGAGAGGAAGCGCTCGGACACTATTGGCTCTAGTGTAGTGAAAGATAGCACATGAATCACTGCAGTGGCACATGAATCACTGCAGTGGATCAATGTGAGCAGTCTGGTCCCAATTATTACATTTAACTACACAGAGCATGGCGTATATAAATGCCTGCGTCTTTGATCACTTACAGGAGATATTGCAAAAATCTAGATGACCGCCCTTGGGGCCTGACAACATTTTGGTACTTAGAGCAGTGAAGTAGACTGCACACACAATATACCCTATGTTAGGCAATTTCACATGTACTAGTGTTAGGCAGGTCACGTTCTGCGCAGACAAATAGATTTCGTGTACCTGTCAATGCATAAGGATTTGCCTAATAGTCAGGAGAAATGTTACATGTTTAACTTCGTTATATTCCATAAATTCCATTATAAATTTTCCTTCGTATGTGCATTGGCAGAAAGTTATTATCTTTGACCTATCTAAGTACCCTAGAAGTTTATAACATTTATTCTGAGGCACCTGTACATTGTACTGTACCTCACTTTACATGTCAATTTTTTTCCTCAGCTTTGTTTACCTCGAAAACCTGTAACTTAGAATGCGTTGTATTTGTCCAGTTACTATTTTTCCATAACGTAGTGTTTCGTCGCCATTGACATTATTTTGTAGAAAGTAAAAAATATATGGTACTCGTTCAGTCAATTCTATTGAATATAAAATATAACTAACGCCCTAAAAAATTCCGTTGTTTGTTTTAATCGGATTTTGTTATCCATTCAAAAAGAATATTGAAGGTTTAAATAGTCATATTGAAGGTTGTATATTGTAGTTTATTCAGTATCTGTGCAGGAACTGAAAAATGAACTTTAAAGCTTATCTAGTGCTCAGTTTCTGTAAAGATAAGAGGCTGAGTTGGGGAAATTTTCTGCCAATACCTCTGCCGTAACGCACTTCTGCAGTATCCAGAGAAAGCGGCGCAATGTCAGAATGGTTTAAATGTGTTATATCGAAATTATAACATTATTCTTCGTAGAGAATACATAGCAATTTTAATATAAATGTTTAGTACAAACTTTAAGCCAGAAATTATTGACTAATATTTTTTAATAAATACTTTATATGTTCTTAGTTGTAGTTACCCTCAGAAAAACATTTTTGAATGTAAATCGCATCATTTTTTAAAATTTTACTTTGTATTTGGTTTTTGTAGATAACATTATTGATGTTTCATTTTATGTATTTGTGTTTTTGGCGTGTTAAGTTCAGGTTAATTCGACTTCTACCAGGTAGCGATGTTCCCTAACTTGGACTCTAATTGTATTTATTATCCACGCCTGGGGTTAATGGAGACATTTGACGAGCGTGACGTATTCCCATCACCATACCTAGCTTACTTGGCCTGCCTGAGCTTGTTCTTTTAGCACACAGCTAAAGAAACTGAGAATATTTGTATTAGAAAGCTACAGCTTCATTTTTGCCCGGCCAGGAATGGAAGCCGGGGGCCGGATTGTGTTTATGAGCCACTCGAGAGACCATTTTATTTTATATTTGGGTATTAGTAAACGAACCCTTTATAAACTACTAAATTGATACGAAAAGAACATGTTTATTGCTTGGTCACATTACATTCTGTAATTGTGTTTGTTCGAAACAAATTGCGCTTTTAGGTAATACATATTGAAGTAACTTCTCGATTACCCCAAATTTAGATGGTGTTTTAACTCCTTTAATTTTCTTTGCTGAAAAGAAAGAAAGCACGTAAAACTTACTCCTTCATCTCTTACAACATACTAAAAATTTAGCAAATTGAAAGCCTTGTAAGTTTCGAATTCAATTGGCCATGTCGATGCTGCAAAACAGAAAGTGGTAATTTCTCTTTGCATTTCGGAATGGAACTTTGGATCACTTTAAAAACACATTTCGCCTTTAATCAGTTTTCGATCGACAAACTAACATTATTGTGACTAAAGAAGAGAAAATGCTTAGGGAAACTTCTGTGACAAGAATTGCAAGACATATTTCAAAAGGTGATGCATTCAAGTCAAGAGCAAAATGACTGGAGAATTTTTCCTTATAAAATATAAGTTGCATCAAGAAACTTGTTGCGACACTTAATTTGTTGGTATGGAAACCAAAGTTTTACACAATCCGCGTCAATGATATTCAAAATTTGTAATTTAAATAAAGTGCTGACGCTTATGATAGTGCTCCTGTTGGAGTTCAAGGAAGTGTGTGAAGGAGTTCAACAGGAAACGTGTGACAATGAGAAGATGTCACATCATTAGGCATCACACACGTTGTTTAGAAACTAGTTGTTCGTTCTCGGAAGATATTAATTTTCCATATTTATTAGATTCTCTTGTCTTGGTGACTGCTAACTGCTATCCAGTCAACGCAGAGCGGAGCGAGGCGGGAGTAGACGAGACTTCCTAAAATGAAGGGAAGAAAGATGAGTTATAATAATTGTAAACATTCCCATCCGAATGTGTTATTTCATTGAAACTCTCATACTATGTTTATAAACAACTGCCAATAACTAGGAATACGTACATTTTCGGATGTGTGTTTGTTAGATTTTATTCTCATATTTTGATGAACGTCTACACCTATCCAAATTACGAACACATTTCTTTTTATGATATATGGTCATCATCCTACAAGTCAGCAAACAGCCAGCGCAAAGAAGACCGGGGGAAGGAGAGAGAGTGTGAAAGAAGCGGGATTGGGCTGGTGAGATCAGGAAGGGGAGACAAGGAGTTGCGGGAGGGAAACGACGGAGTGGGGGCGAGGGACGGGTCGAGGCGGAGGGCGAGTACCTTCAAGTGTGAGATTCTTTTAAACGTAGGGCAGAAGAGTGAGTTATAAGGAAAGGAACAGAATATGTTAGAAAGTGAAAAGATCTCGTTGAACATTACCTACAATGTTTATATACGAGTACTCATGTGTCATAAGTTAGTATATTTTATAATTCATGTTGATGTATGGAGGGCGGATTTTGATGATCTAAAACATTGCTAGAAAATTATAAATAAAATGCTCTTGAAATGTATTTTAAAATGTCCTAAAAGTAAAGAAAAAGGACGTGAACATGTGATCAAAACTAGTTAGGATGAACAACTCAAACTGTTGGATTAGTTACTGATGTAGGCTTCTTATATTTGTTCAAGTGAATTCAGCTTTCAAACTTTTGGTTTGGACTGTTCTTTACCAAATAATCTCTGTTTTTAGTTATCCCTAAATCGGCTGAACCGCCAGTGGCGCTGACAGGTGTCACAGGAACCTTAGTTTACATACTCACAATAGCTGACATTACAACTTCTGAGCAAAGAAATAGACTACCAAGTATAGGTACTCAGTAATTCTATGGAGAACATTTTATACATCTCGTAAATATTATTTAAAGTAAGTACCATTAAAATTGACGAAATCAGCAAAAATGCATTAAAAATGACGGGAAAAGGTAAAAGAGGACTTATTAGTCGAAATTCACGAAACATGCAAAAAATACCGCATAAAAATGGGCCATTTCCTTTTTTTATAACAGAAAATGAACTTCTATACTAGACAGCATTTCTCTAAAGTGAAAAACATGACAGTTCATTAAAAGCCGCTCCTATTTATAAAACATTTTTCTTTTCATTGATTGATTGTTTATTTCGTGTTTCCAGGCGCGTCAATTGCTATGGTCAATAGTCCCCTAAGTGGAATGCATGTCATTACCAGTAGAGATGGTGGTGTTCTTCCCCCGCTGGATGATGAAATCCGGCGCCAATCGACACGTCTTCTTGCGGGGTATTCCCAATCTAGCCATCTCTCACCAGCAGGGCACCGTCCCAGCCGGAACAAGCTCTAAGCGCCAGATTGGTCTCCCGATATGTATGGCAGTGTAATACATGTAAATGTAAGCGTATGTAAGCAAGAGATATAACAAAAAAGAGGAAGGAAATATCGCGCGTGGTCCGTGGCCCGTTTGTTAAAGTACTACTCCGTCATTCGACTGTTGATCGAAGAAACCACGGAAAGCTACTGATCAAAGCAGCTGGCCGCTAGAATTCTCCTCCAGACGGCGGCTGAATTCGATCTAGCTATCTTTAGCTAGTGAAGAAAATCCTTTCACTGTCGGAACTCGAAGCTTAGAACTTTCTGGTCAGACACTGCAGTGACATCAGTTGATGCCGGAGCCACCCCAGTCGGCCTTTTCCTCTCTTGATGCTTCATAATTGGTTTTTTGCATACCACATATTTTAACTCCGCAGAGCACGTGTGGTCTCATCCTCCCACACATCAACAACCGATCAGCGCGGGCCGTGTTGGGGAGCGGTGGGGTGGAGAGGGCGGGGCGGGGCGTGGCCCGAGGCGGAGGCGACCTGTCGTCGAGGCCTCGCTTTTAGCCAGCGCGCGCGGGCGGGAGGCCCTGGGTTGGCGCCAGGCGCCGTCCAGGTGGCTCGCCCGCCGCCGCCGGCCTCGCTCGCACCCCTCACGCCCCTCCCCCCCCCCGCGCTCCGCATGTAAACATGTCTCTCCGAAATTCGGGATTGCCCAGAGGCGTCCCGCATCACCTCGAAGGAACACGGATCTCGCCACTTGACGCAGAACGGGGCGACGAATTTAACTTGCATTGCCTTTGAACGGGAGGTCTTAGGGATCGAGTCCCGACGGTGGGAGAATCTTCGACAGTTGCTAGATAGCTAGATATACTGTATCGAAGTATACTATCGATACTGTATCGAAGAGAATTCCAGCGGCCGGTTGCTCTTATCGTTTTCCCTGGGTTCTCCGGTCAACACCAGGTGAATATCCTAACAAATGGGTGACGGACCGCGCGCGATCTTTCCTTCCTCTTCTTTACTCTCACCTCTCCCCTTACACACATTAACACTTACAGGCACTACACTACTACAGATGAAGGGAGACCAGTCGGAAGCTTAATGCTTATCCCTGCTGAAGTGGTGCGCCGATAGTGGGAGATACCTGGTTGGGGAAACCCCCACAGTGTGATGTGTAGGTCGGCGCCGAATCGCATCCATCAACGTCGCTTCCCGTGATAAAACTTGCACCACACTTACTGGAATAATGACAATAGCAGTTGACGCTCACGGAAACAGAATAATTAATCAAACGAATTTAAGGAAAGGATCCATCTGAATAACCGGTGCGTTAGTGTATGGAATTTAGTCCGCTGGTTTGAGCCTCGATGAAGTTGGAACTTGCTAAGTAGCTGGGAAGCTGTCTATGGATGAGAATTTTATAGATGAGAATTGGATTACTATGGATGAGAGTTGTAGAGGCCGGTGGTTCCCAACTTTCCTGGCTTATCCCCTGTAATGTACGCAGATTAGACCTGCGCAACGAGCTAGATTCAGTTCACGGTGGCACCCACTCTACGAATTTCGTCTTCCCTGAACTGACCTGCGCACGGCTGCGGTAGCAACCCGTGTGCCCTCGGCTGCCCTGGACGTTAGCCCCACGACCACGGTTTTCGGCAGGTCTGATGTAAATAGCCTTGCAGTACTGCAAGTACAAGGATGTCCGACCAAAGCCTGAAGCTATTAGGCTGTACTGGTATAAAAAAAGCTGGGAGGGAAAGCAGAGGGGGGGGAAGGGTAGGCTGAATACAAAGAGTTGGTGGCCGAAGAAAAATACATAGGGTATACGACCAGCCAGTATTTTTAGAACATTCATCAACAATGAAGGTTTGCAAATTACATCGCATTGCATATGTAGGTTTTTTTTACAGACTTTGAAAGAGTTTTCTAGAAGCTTCGCAACTTATATTCACCAATGCGCCAACGTGAAAAATTTTAACTATTTCAAAGAAGTCTTGAAATTTTCACAAACGTATCTTCTCTGTAGAATAACAGGCAAATCAGGCATTTCAATCACGACACATATTCGACGTAACCTCGGCCACCTACGAGGATCAATATGGTTTTCTTAGATGATCTTTTTTCTCGTTACATTCTCGTTACAATTCATGACCAACATTACATTCATTTACATTTTTATCAAATAAAATCTCATTCATTGCTGTCATTCAATCAGTTGTTCCGCTATAGGGATTTGATTACGTACGTTATTGTTCAGATTCAGTTCACACAGAAATGCAAGTTTCGAGGCTTACACATTGCTCTCAAACCGCAATTACGACCACTACAATAATTATGACGTTTTGCTTCTTCACCATTTCTTTTATATTCGTACCATCTCAAAGCAATGTAGTTGTAAGTACTGTCTTACTGAATATCTGGAGCCTCAGACGTTCACACACACACAGTCTCCCGACATACGCGCGCCTGCTTACCCAAACACACATTCACGCATCCGAATGCGTTGAAAAGAAACGTGTTCGACCCTCCAATGAACGAGCGAGCTTCGCAATTCGCCGAAGAAAACGAAACGCCCCGAGCGACGCGTTGAATGGAACCGGCGAGCCTTGAGCCCGGGATCTTGTGTTTACCGCGCCGCTGACGGAAGGGAGAGGCGGGGCCACGCGGGGCGCCGCGTGCCAGGGCGGCCGCTCTGCCCCTCCCCCTCCCCCTCCCACGGCCGCCCCCGTGCGGTGCAGCGCCGCGAGCGGCTATTCTGGGCGGACACCCCTGCGCTGCCCTGGCGCCCCGTGCAGCACCTGCAGATGCAGCCTCCGAGTCGGGCAGCAAGGACCACGAAGGGGGGCTCTGTGCATCGAAATTGTGGAAAATTATGGATTAGAAAAATCATTGTTATTGTACTCCGATTTATTTTCTTGTAAATGCTTTCAGTTGCATTG
Organism: Teleogryllus occipitalis; assembly: GCA_011170035.1. Taxonomy (NCBI): domain Eukaryota; kingdom Metazoa; phylum Arthropoda; class Insecta; order Orthoptera; family Gryllidae; genus Teleogryllus; species Teleogryllus occipitalis. Next base: position 166,268 of record BLKR01002115.1, on the reverse strand, counting down.
TTCAATCGACTTTCATTTTTGTGTTTTAGTTTCTCTTTGACTCTTTCTCTAGTCACAACGAACTAGTGTCGGTACATTTAGCCTCCATACAAGAAAATTGTGAAAAATTATGGAATTTTTTGTGTTTTTACTTTTCATTGGTTATTATACTCCGATTTATTTTGAAATGCTCCCATCCGCATTTTTCTATCGGCTTTCGTCTTTTGCGATATTTTATTTTCTCTTTACTCTAGCGTGTGGCTATGGCCCTCTGAGATAAAGGTTTAAATGGGCTTTCCCATAAACGAAATTTTCCAGGCACAACGTTACAGATAAAAGTATTTAAAATAATTAAATGATTCCCTTTGTAAATTGTTGATTATTGTTGTCTCTGGAAATGAATCTAAATTGTTGGTGTAGAAATTCAATATCTCCTCCACCGGGAACTGCCTCGGCCGGGGGAAACTCTAAGCTCGCGACACGTGTGGAATTGTACTGCACGTAACTGGGGCAAGGCAGAAGAAGGAAAGATTGAGAACATTCCGTTAGCAGCTTATTAGGGGTAGCTATTAGATAGTTTTCCAGGCTTCACTCGCATAAGAATGTTTCTTGTTGTATATATTTCTACTTATTTAAGGTCGCTTTTCAACTACTAAAGTCATACAGTGACCACTGTAACATTGGTTTTGTGACTTTGGGGTAACGGAAACCTAGAGGAACGGACATACAGGTACACACACAAACGGACACACAGACACACACAAACATCCATGGCCCGGACGTGATTTGGACCCGTCACCCTTCAGGCATGAGACAGCTAGAGCCTTCAGCCTTAGCGACCTTGACTATCGGGGCTGGTTTTTTATCTTTATTTCGGGTAACCCACCACAAAACGCATATAGTGTCGAGGTTGTCACACCTTACAGCTCTAGCCTAGCATATTATAAGAGAGATTTCTGGAGAATTAGGGGATTTTGTGATGTAGTGGTGGTGTAAATTGTCATGAATCAAGTCCAAAACATAGCAAATTCGCATATTAGCTACACGGTGTATGGATTACAATGAACGGATCATTTCGGACATCATTCAGCTAATGTTGGCATCAGCCAAAACGACCGATGACTACAGTAAGATGTTTTTCCTGAGTGTGAGGCATCTTGTGTGTTGATCTTGTTGGGCTTCGTGTGAGAAAATGTTAATAAAAATGCTTTCAAAAGTGCTGGGGAGAGCGATGCGCTCAGTCAAAATTGTTTCATATAAATTGCGGAGGCCGAAGACCGAGGCCTCATTACCCCAACTCGGAAATGCGTAGTCAAGCGTCATCTGAAGTATATAGTGAATTTAGATTAGGAGGTATCGTGTAAATACAAACTTGAGTAATTCAGTGGTAGTCGAAACTAAAAACCTTGATCTTCACTAGCCTTAGAAACTTCCCACCAGCAGTCTAATTACCGTTTATCACAAAATACCTGCTATCCCTCCGATTGACATGAAGCAACGTACTTCATGTACCCTATAAATGGCTAATGTTCACTTCAATCGGCATAATTCCGGCTCAAGTACGTTTCGAAACTATACCTACTTCGAACTTCATCTAACCACTGAGGATAATGTGAACATTAACCGGTTAATTTGCGAATTAGCCAGAATCGGACATTGGCTGTAACAAATATTTTCGTGATTATAGCTTGGATTATAGGAAGAGATCAAGATAAAAAGAAAGGGCTATAGTTCTTTTGATGTTTTTTCGTCCTCATACGTCATGCCGTCAGCCTGCCGCGCGGCCGCCTCTCAGCGCCAAGTGGCCGGGGCTTCGGGGGCGTCCGACACAGACAACGACGCTCCTGGCTGCGGCTCCACAATACACCGTGCGAAGGAGAGTGACTAAACCTCACGAGCCCCCGCAAAGGTCGCAGGTTAGGTAATATGGCAGCACACCAAAAGCATCGACTGTAAAGGGCTATTTTTCGGAACCACAATTCATACAATAAAGAAATGTATATCACCGCGGTTTTTGGATTGACTTAGTTTTAAGGGCAGTTAAGGTTCTTCTTTCATTATAACGTACGAGATAAATAATTACACACATTAATAACCAAATTATTCATCTGAAAAAAAATACTATAAGAATGGTTAGTGTGAGTTATTTTTAATATTAAATTAATTACAAATATTCGAGAGAGAGAAAACGAAAAATCTGGAAATGAAGCGTAAGATACCTTTTTCCGATACGTTTCAGTATCTTCCCGCTTGTTTCGTCCCTCTGTTGATTTTTTTCATTTTTTCACTGAATCTCATGACGTCAACGACGTTTCTGCTTGGATCAGAAATCATTCTGAGAACAGCGACTTTCACTGTCTCCCGGAATAGACGGCACGAGAAGGATTTCCGGACGTAGCATCGCAGGCTCATTCTGGCAGCACATGCACTTAATTCTGCATACAGACTCTTAATTAAACTGTTTGTAAAAATATGAATTGAAAAAATATTTTAATAGAAGTGAAGGGACCCTTAATCTAAATAGAGAGAAAATTTGTTCAGTGGAGAAAATGATATCCGATTCTGAGAAATCATGTTTGACAACCCTCACTTTCGAAAATTAAACTTCATATGTTTTCTCTTCACCTACATCCCGGCGGCTTTCATTTGCACATATTTCAATGTTCCCTTGTAAAACTTTAAATCTCTTTACACATTAATTTTCTATAAATATTAATTTTGTTATGTTCTTTTCTTTCAAAATGTTTCAATTGCATGTTCTAAATAACTTGTATCAACAATCAATAACTTGTATAACTTTTTTTAAAATTCTTTACGCGATTAAAGAAATACAGGAATAGAAAACACACCATTTTTATTATTAAAAGCTTTTCATTTTCAAGAGTAATCTTCAAGGTTTGATATACCTATTAAAACAAAAATTTCAAATAACTGTATAAAAGATTAATATATTCGTGTTGGGAATAATGAGATAAATGCAGTCATTAAAAAGCTATTGTGTGTTGCTTATACTTTCACTTAAACGAGTATTTCGAATGCTGCCAATAAGTTGCTGGTGTTCACTGGTTGATTTCGGCCCGAGTACACGTGAAGAAGGGACCGCCTCGAGTGGCTGAAGCTGCGTGAATGGGCAACGCGGGGGAGGGAAGCTCGTGCTGGATATGCGTCCAACAGCATAACTGAATTACGCGGATGAGGGAGGGCGATAATTACGGGCCGCACGCACTCCCTCCCTTTCTGGCGCTAACGAGATGGGGCCGCGCCGAATGGCGCGGTCCTTTAAACGATCTTCGGTTGCCTTTTTAATTATATCACGCTCGTGTTGAAGTGAGGTCATCGACTGTTACTGTTCATTGTCTGCCTCTACGTATTCGACGCGCGAAACTGGAAATTCAGAACCGAAAGTTTGGGGTCTTCTTATGAACAAATTTCTTCTCCTACACTTTTTAAACATCAAAATTTCCTTACGTCTTCTCATCACTAATTCTTTCTTTATCGTTTTTTAAATAAATTACGTTATTTTAGAAAAGATTTTTCAGCATTTATGATCCTATCATTTTCTGGCTTTATTTGCCTTTATTTGCCTTCTGCTCATTTACAAATTTACCACGGTTAAGTTACTTGTAACAAATTAAATATTGTTGACTCTTCGTTATTCTTGAGGTGAATACAGCAGGCAAAACATATGTGAGGGAAAACAATGTTGGGTACATTGATTCACGTGCCCGGCTATTACCTCGACTTCACGTAAAAAATACAGTCGACAAAAATAGGTTCGAGTTTCGCCAGTGAGAGGATTTTCTACACTAGCTTGTCAGATAGGTCGAATTCAGTCGCTGTCTGGAGGAGAATTCTAGCGCTCGACTGCTCTAATCGGTAGTTTTCCGTTGTTTCTCCGATCAACCCCAGGCGAATGCCGGAGCACTAGCCCAACAAACAGGCCACTGACTGCGCGCGATCTTTCCTTCCTCTACCTTGTTCTACCCTTACCCCTTACTTACACTCTCGTACACTAACATGTACCACATTACCACACATGCCGGAAGACCGGTCGGGAGGTTTGCTCCGGCTAAGGCGGTGTCCCGTTGGTGAGAGATACCTGGTTGGGGTAAACCCTGCTAGCCGACGGTAGGTCGGCCCCGGATCTCGGAACCCACCGGGGGAAGATCACCGCCACCTCCCTCGGAAAAACATTCACTACACTTATGAGACTAATGACCTTAGCCGTTGACGCGCCCGGAATCACTAACCATCAATCATTTCACGGTCTATTTAACTAAAAAATCAATTTCTTTTGTGAATTTGACATTTACTTATTTTCGTAAAATGGTTTACTTGCTTAGTTTTATTAAAAATATTGACAATGAAGGATCAATCATATTTAAATTTATTCCAATGAACATTTAAAAGTAATTAAAATTCAATTAATTATTACTGATGATTTTGCAATATCTTTAAAGTTATTAGGATTTCAATTTTAAAAGACAAATTTTACTACCTACATTCGTTTTTTCTTGGCCGATTTCCATTACTCTGTTCCACCTCAAACGCTTGTTTGGTTTATTTTTATTCCGCAAATCCTATAGCTGGGTTCTTTCCGCATGTCTTTATGCCGGATTCAACCTCTCCAAAATCACACAAGCAAATCAACAGACAGTTTCTCAACGTTTGCGTTGCTTATCAGGTTTTTTGTCTTTGAACTTGCAAAATATTCCTTTTCCTTGGTATGCTCCTTCACGTTTCCTCACGTTCCAGGATTTCTTAAGCTACGCTTGTAAACTAGCAAGGTCATTTTTTAAGACGTTTTTCTTGAAGAAAGAAGTCCTCGTAGTCCTTGTAACTTATCAAATTCACACATGGATACAATGAATAGATTTTGAAACATTTGTCGAAAATAAATTTTACATTTTAATTGTAACCTTTACATTTGGCTCTGAAGTTTTATGTTCATGTTGTATTGAGGATTCATTGACAACTTCAAATCATTTTTTAAATAATTTAGTTAAAATTAACACGTGGGAAACTTAATAATATATTTAATTTGTGTGTTATCTGTAAAATGTAAATGTATAAGTATGGACAAATTCTCTATTTATACTCTTTATTTTAAATATGATGAGTATAATAGTTAATGCTAATGCGTAAATTTGACAACTTTGTAACATCTTTACAGTATTACATGCTTACAAGTTTCATCACATATTGCATTACCAAATAAACATCAGTAATGTGAATAAAGACTTAAGATATAATAAATAACTGCACTGACAGCATTTGTGGTGCTATAACAGCACATACTTTCTTTCATTTTTGCAACTGCTTCAAAATTTTGAAAATTCAAGTGTTCAATCAAAATTTATCTGCGTCATTTTATAAGTATACTTTGAATTATTCCATAAAGAAAAAATGGAGCATTTTTAGAAAATATATTTACATATTTTTAAATTACCTTTACTTAAAGCAAGAACTACTCATATTTTCCAAAAATTGTACACAACCTTATTTAAAGATCTATTTTAGGACATATTTTATCCAATCACGATAGTGTGTCTCAGCAAAATGTTGCAATGCTCACTGTGCTTGTGCTCTTACTTTTCCCCAAAAATCATAATCTGCGAACTTCAATTTTGGCTTAAAACAGTTTGGTGCATGAGTGAGAGATAATTCCCAACACTTCTGTGGTTACACTTCAGGGTTTTGGACTATTGTTCTTACAAAAGGTAAAATCCGCCGCCCTTCCTTAGAATATTAAACACACAGGTTGCCTCAAGATAAATGTGACAAATTTCTCGGGCAAGTTTAGGGAATTTAGGGCTTATGGGGATCGGATATCACACTTTTTCAATGAGCATGTAATGAGAAATTTTGTATAACAAAGTTACATGTAACATTTATCCCTGATTGCTAGGAAAGTGATCATGAGATGGTGCACGAAACAGCTGCACGAAATCTCTTTGCACCAAAAGGACATGCCGAACAACAGTGTATAACGAGTTGTCTACCAATCAGAAACAAATAGCCCCTGCATGATCTGCTATTTGCGTTTTCGTTGAGAGAAATTTTCCATTTCACGTTCAAAGGCAAAATTGATCAAATCCGATCCCCGCATTTTCCTTAAACGTTTGGAACATTCTCAGACCCACTGATGATCCTCCTGTGTATGCGAGTGCGGCTACAGGAAGTAGCGGTGTCCTTCTCGTCCCAGCCACAAGGTCTCTAAACATCTGCCGCATGCTACCCACGTGATTCTTGCAAGCTCTCTTTATTAAGCTAGGTATTCGACTATTACCTTGCCTCTAGATTTTGTGAATCAGTGTTTTTTGACAAAATATTTCCTTACGGGTGGCAACATATTTTCAGCAAATACAGATGTCTATAATTATAACACTAGACGTATTTATCGTATTTATTAGCTATCGGTATCAACAGTTCATAGCAAAACATTCACATATAATACATGTACATTATTTTATAACGCATTTTCAGATGACAATAACGATTAAATTTAAAGTTTAAATGACAAGTATGATCTTTTCTCCTGCATAACTGTTTCTATACAATAGAGTGTATACTGAGCATCAAAAAGGAAAGGAATATTTACATTAACAATGATATTGAATGTATAAATTACCAATTGAACTGTAATTTTAAACATCCTGTAACATGTATTGTATCTCATCTTCTGAGACAATGTTCCCATCTCGGTCAGGTTTTCGTCCAGTTTCCCTGATCCTTTGAGCGAATGCTGAGGTGGCCCTTGTTTTTGTTCTGTACATAAATGTAACTTCACTCTCTGTGCACGTCTTCTAGAGTTTGTAGGAAAATAAATTATCGTTCTTCATGTACTCACGCAGGAAGTCGATTCTTTCACGAAGATCACAATGAGGGGTAATAGCCAGAATCTATAGCTGATTTGCTTTTTTGCGAATAGTTTTTATTACACTGGAGTGAATTGTTTCTCATCAATTCTTATCGAAAATGTTCATCACCATCTCTATTCAAAAATTTAACCTGTATATGAGTTGTGATAGGGGATTCCAGAATTAAAGAAACGTGCACAGATTACATTTCTCCCGTAGTACGTCACACACAGTTTTTAACTGTTTATGAAGTTAAATTTAAATAAATAAATAAATAAATAAATAAATAAATAAATAAATAAATAAATAAATAAATAAATAAATAAATAAATAAATAAATAAATAAATAAATAAATAAATAAATAAATAAATAAATAAATAAATAAATAAATAAATAAATAAATAAATAAATAAATAAATAAATAAATAAATAAATAAATAAATAAATAAATAAATAAATAAAATAAATAAATAAATAAATAAATAAATAAATAAATAAATAAATAAATAAATAAATAAATAAATAAATAAATAAATAAATAAATAAATAAATAAATAAATAAATAAATAAATAAATAAATAAATAAATGAAAATGCTGTGTCTGGCGGGGATCAGGACCAGCAAAGCGTGCAGTGGTGGTGTGAGTGGTGTGAATCGGAGGCCTGCGGCCGGCGAGCGGCTCGCAGTGACGGCGCTGTTTGGTGTGTTGCAGCATGCATCACCTGTACCCCGCGGTGAAGGGCGACCCGCTGTGCCCGCTGGGCTTCCACCCGCAGGTGCGCTGGCCCGCGCTGCAAACGCTGCTTCAGGTGAGTGCAGCGGCGCCGCCACTCCCGGACACTTTGCCTCGCAAGAAGAGGCTGCGCTGAAAGCTAGGTAAATGCGACATTTCTCCGAAGTTACGCGTTAATACTTGCCCCAATTTTTTCTTCGTGTTTTGAGAACATTAAGTGAAATAATACGTTTTTGTAAACCTCAGAGATAGTAAAACACGTGAAGTACTTGTTTAAATCTCATGCCCCTGGCACGTCGTAGGTAACACTTTAATAGTAGATATTGTTATTGGACGGTAACTCCAATTTGACGACTAACCTGCTCTTCAAGCTTTTAAATGAGGCCGCAACCCGACTCCAAGTTGTCAGGGTATTTCACAATTAGAACTAAACATTAGGCGCTCAGGTCATTGTATAATAAGGTATATACAGAGGTGTAATTTTCGGCGTAAAAATCAACTATCACGTTTTTGAATTTGCTGTCGTTACTCGTACTCATTCCCAATAATTCACAAATTCTAGTTTTCGTTCTTGAATACAAATATTGGTTTTCTGCGGCTTTACTAATCAGTTTGATTCACCATTAACACAATCTTCTGGACGTTATGGAACAACAGAATTTGTTAATCGATTGCTGTATAGTAATAAAGTAGGACTTAAATGAAATGACATAAGAAACATCCAGTAGTCTTTTACTGCAAATCAATTACATTTGCGGAAAATGAAAGTTATTCGAATCGAACCAGATCCAAATATAGCTTGATAATTGTTTACAGCGATAAATATGTTGGTGATAGGACCCTTGAGAGTACACTATGGTTTTACGGTCGCAGAAAAACAGACTCTAAGTTCTGATGGAGAACTCTAATAAAGGAGAATCGAACTCTAATAAAGGAGTAACACATTTTTTAGATTTACTTTGCGGTCTTTTAGAAGCAACAGAGGATGATAAGGAAATGGTTTATTCATTTCACGATTATCCACTACTATGATGGCGATGACACTGGGAAGCCAGCTGCTTCCATGAAACTCTACCTACGCCTACCCTTCGCCGTAACCGTAATTAATGCGCTCAATGAGGCAAGCGCCTGCTGCGTTCGTCTGTCGTGTGTTGTCTCCGTCCTAGCGGATGTAAACGTCTCACAAACGGGTATTCAGACCCAGAAAATATTTTGTTTCTCAAAAAAGATAAGTAGGCTAATTGATGCCAACAAACAGATTTGCAACATTACTTTGTAAATATTACAGGCTTAAACTTAAACAGGCTTCAGTAGATTATAAGTAGCACATTATTTTATTAATGTTTTTGATGACAGCAAAACTTCTCTAAAAGCAATAATATTTTTTATAGTTGAGTAGTTTTGTTTAATTACTAAATCTGTCATAAAATGACTTTATTTTCATATCTTTTGAGAAATGTATGAGCCTATAATCTTTCAGCATTGAAGTGTATAAATTGTTTTATGAACATGTGGTCCTACAGTTCGTCCTCCAGATTCTGAATTATTATTTCAAACTCATCCTCCAATCCGGTAACTGGGTGAAATTTTCAATAAAGCTTTGAAATCAAAATATGCTCCTACCCCTGGATATGCAACCCGTCCAACACAAGTCTTCTACCAACCGCTGCAGAACGAATCGTATTGCTTTAATATATTTTCAGTTAATTTATCCGTAATATTCAAAATAGAGTTGTAAGAAAGTGTACCTGTTCAATACAAACACAAATCTAAGATGAAATACTAAACTTCATTAATGGGTAATGATTTTTATAAAAAAAAATTTCAAATAATATGAAAATATTATTTATAAATTCAATCAGCTTTTCTCTTAACAAAATCTATTTCCTCTTTCTAGAAGCTGATACTACTTATTTTCTTTAATTCATAAGACATTTTAGTGAAATAGTGGGAATGCTCATCGTCTCAAACTTTTCCTGTTCCTGTTGGTATTTTTACTCGACCACTTCTTCTATTTTTTTCTAAACAGAATGCATGGCATCTTTTTAAAGATCTACAATTGAGGGGTAAATTAGATTGATAATTAAATATCTGGCTTTAAAATTGGATATGCCTGACATTCGAAAAAAGTATTTGAACTTTTGCAATTTTCAAAGTTTCAGAGGAATTAATGAAAATAGATACTACCACACGGCATGTGTGTGCTTTCCTCAATTTGAGCAAAATGTTTAAAGAAGCAGTTATTTCTCATAACGTTGCAGCCATAACATTCCAAAAACGTCACAGGAACCTTTATGTAAAGTACCCCATAAATTAAAATATTTTAATTATCTCCGGGACGGCTAACTGTATCTTTCTCCTGACATTTACTAAGTTTCAGCTGACAATCCTGTAATCTGACTGACTTATGTCACATACACCCGCCATCCATCCATTCATCCATTCCGGCGGACAGCCAGACATCCCGATTTGAGGTATTTCCTCACCCCTGCATCATTCTTAGGCATATTTAGCATTAATATAATATAACAGTTATATAACAGGGCTAACTGACTTTGATCCTGACGTGTGTGCATGGTTTAGCTCAAAAGAACCTTAAACACCCATTTTTCGGGCTTTCGATCGAAAACTCGAGAGAGAGTTGTTGATGTGATTCCAATTATTTTCTTCGTTATAGAGACGAAATGTAAACTCTGCTAACTCTGTCATTACTTAAAATCACTCTAAAACTCATAATTTTGTTGAGAAAGTCACTTGACTTTTGTGAATTAAAGATAACCAAAAATTATGAAAAGAGAAATAAATTTTGTTCAAATTTTATAGATTTAGTTTTTCTAAATTTCAATTCAGGGGGTTTACAATAAAAATGTATCTGAACTTGTACATCCATCATACAAGTACATTGTTCTGTAATTTGTAAACATACTAGTCTGTAAGTAGACCGCGTGGAAAACATAATCCATTTAAAGAAAAGAATGTGCACAGTAATTAAGGGTATTTTAAAGTTAATAAAGTGTTAATAACGTGTTTGAAGTTGTCTAGTTACATTTTTTGTACTTAAAAATTTAGGTGGGAAATATTACCAATAGCTGCAGTGACCAGTTATTCTACCTGTCTTTATAATATTATATACTAAATTCTCTCACTTTTTCTCTCATTCCTATTTACTGCAAGTACAGCTTTTATTCAAACTTGGATTGGAAACTCCAATTATGCTTTAATCATGTCCACATGAATGGCATATCAATGAATTTTTAGCCAACAAATTTACCGTATTGTAGTTATTTGAGTTCAGCCTTAAACTACAGCCTCTTTTATCAGAATCTATTTTATAGTTGTAAGATAAACTAATTTACAATTAAGCCATTTGTCGTTTGACAGTGACAGTTATTCAGTAGTGAGTTGAATAGAGTAGCTAGAAACGAGAAAATACTAACTATAGTGATTTGTTTTAAGATTATGTCGATGTTAGCAAATTATACGTAGTACTAGAGGTTTGAATGAACTGGAAAACAACCCTATCTTGAACAATTTCGACCAATTCGTGAAACAATATTGCAACAAGAAATTGCATCACATGGGGTCGTCGTGAGAGCTTCCTTGAATAGTAATTTTAATTAATGCATTGGAATGCGAGGTACCGCTGAATGGCCTGTGTGTTCCCGGATGTGGCCCAAACAGACTTTGCAGGGTCAGAAATTTTAAAACAAAACGTTTATTCTGAAAAATTCGAGATCTGCAACGAGTAAAGGAACGAATTACTTCTGAATCTGAACAGTATCATCTAACAATATCAGTGATACTAAATTCCCTTCTGTGTTTAAAAATATCATATATGTATCAAAAATGAAAGAGGGCACGGAAACTTCCTTTGTGTAAAGTAACCACTTGTAATAATTGCAACAATAATTTCATGGTTGATGAAAATAAATGAATAAAGTTAATAAATTCGTGAAAATGTTTTTTCGTCAAGTGACTTATGCTCCCCTCCGTACTATTGTATTTTCTGAATATTATCATGTACTTCTGTCTGTAGCTTCTTTTCTTTGGATTGCCTAAACGTGTGTAATCGTTTATTTTTTCGGAAATAAACGGTTTGAGAAAGTCGTTTCGAAAAAAAGAGGATTTAGATATTTAAGTATGCGAAATAATGTTCTAAATATACTAAATAGCCTACAAAAATTAATTACAAATCATTTCACTAGGTATAAAAATACTCATTCGGACATGTGAAAATAGGCCTTAAGTATTTTGACAGACATGCAACAACATTTTCATTTTAGTATCGTTCTAGCGATACTTAAGCATACCTGCAAAATCAAACGAAACTACACGGTGTACATTAATAGCATACAAGAAGTATGACTCAGCAACAAACATGATTCAGAATGAATATTTTTTCAATAAACTCAACTGAAAGTTTCCTTGAAACCTTTGAGTAGAAACAGGAATAGAGAAACGCAAGGTAAATGTCTAAGAAAAACAAATAGTCAATTTTCAACTTTCTGCATTCTGATAAACGATCGATTTTCAAAATGAAAACATTTCGCAACCATTTCTATGAGCGTTTGAAGGATACTGGGTCATCAAAGTTTTACCATAGAGTTTCCGAATAAACTCCTATGAGAAACGCAAATCAATTCTTAGTGTTTTACTTTCTCGTCCTTAAGATGGTACTATTTAAGAAGAGAAAGTTATGTAATGTGGAAAAAACGGCGAATTTGGGGCAGAAAAACTCTTATTACCGGGCCCTGTTATCGAAAAAGTGGATAAATCCTATTGCTAAATTTAAAAAACTCTAACACGTGGTGTAGCCAGAATCCATGTTTTATGGGTCCGTGATACCGAATGACGGCAAATGACCTTGAATCGAATGACGGCAAAACGTCTGCCTGTCCGTCTGTGAACAACACTAGTGGTTAAACCGTTCAGTTGATTTTCTGCAAAATTGATTATTCCCAATTGATCTGGCTATTGTCGCGGCCCCTTGAATATGAAACCGATGTTTTAATTTTGGGGGTACTTTACATGAAGCCCCTAGGGCATTTTCAAAATATATAACGGCTCCATTGTTTTTATTAGTATGAATAAATAGTAGCATTAATATATAAACGATATTGTTATATACACTCTTTAAAGAACTCAACTTTCTCTTATATTCATTGTAGCCTGAAGATGTTGAAAAACCCATGTCATCGGAACGTCGCAAACAAACTTTGTGTAATGAAAAATAAAAAAATATTTTATGTTTAAAATTATGTAATTCTGAGTTATTTAAAAAAGTTTTTAAAACTACTGTCTGTCACAGAATCTGTGGCAAAACGCATAGAACACGATTGAATGTAATAGTGACAGCACATTTCCTATTTTTTGTGGATAATATTTACAGGCACCTTTACCTTAAGATCACTGCTAATTTTGAGCATTTTATATTGAAATAATGATAAAATACGGAATTTAACATGTTATTCTGGGTATTACATGATTCCCAATGTCCATGTACAACTACGAGTATCACTTCGTATTACTTTAATTCTTTTGGATGACATCAACTGTAGGGCAATATAAGTAATATTTAAGTCATAAAATTTTCACCGTTTATTCAAACTAAAATATATTGACAATACATTAAAAGTGCAGATCTCTGAAAGGTGACAAATACTGCAGGTAAGCAGGAAAGACCTGAGGAGACAGATCGTACCCCAGCCAAATACACGAGATCAAAATCACTTTTAAAATGCACTGAACATAAATAAAGTAGAACAATACGTTGGGGGACCAGTTCTCTCTTTTCACAGCCGCAATCCATTACCCGCGTATTTACGGATATTTTGGAAAGCTGAATAAAACATTACGATAATATAAATTGCACATTTTTAAATAATTAGCAAAACAAATCTTAAACAATACTTCGTGTTGAAGGTTATACCCGGCACGTTTTTTGACCTTGTTTTTTCGCTCAACCAAATACAACACAAGTGAGCATGGTCAATTAAACTTTCAATACACCAGCCCCTATCAATGGACAATCACTCGACCACACGTCAAGCTCTTCACATGCATACGAAATAACATCCAGCACTTTGTCGCACACTTAAACAGCATGCTGCAAAACCGAAATGGGTGGTACCAATCTGGCTGCCACGCGAACTCACTGACTTGATTGAAAAACTGTTGTTTTTTTCTATTTATTTACTGTTTAATTGAAATTACAATGTTCAGTTAACAAGTAAAACTTCGCAGTTGTGTGATGACTTAATCTAACTATCTTAATCTAGTCTGAAATTGTACTTAACTAATCCTAATACAGAGAGGCACAAATAGCACTTCAGTAGAATTATTCAATATTTGCAAATATCTGGAGGAAGGAATGGAAAACTGTATGGGCGACTCTATCTATCTCTAACCATTTCTATTGTAAAAGGTTAAAGGTTATTGTAAAAATTTGGAGCTCGACTAAATAAAACAGCTGTATCTTATCACCGCCGCCATCTCGACATTCAACAACAATGAGCTTCTCAAATATCGATTGTGGCATTGTTGCACGAATTTAACTTAAGCTTTGCGAATTGCTTGAAAGAAATACACCAATACATTGAGAATACAAATTGTAGAATACAGTAAAAATACAATTAATATTGGCATTTTCAATACTACATTATAATTAAAATTAAATTAATTAGTTTTCATATCATTCATTCAATTTTTCTCGTTGCCCATAGTTGGTGGGGCACCTGTACATACTTCATTAATTTCAAGCAGAAATTACGCAAAAACTACAAGTATTTTCAAAAAAATGTATATGAGCTTTTTAAAGAGCTAATTTTGTATAACACTGAGCCCAAAAAACTCTACCTTCAATTTTGTAGCTTTGAAATTGTATTATTTGTAATTTTCGAAAAACCGAGCCATACTCTAAAATGGGACTAGCACCATATGTTTTATTCTTCATTACTACATATGTGAAAAAATTTAAAGAAAAAATTTGGAGTGGTTTTTAAGAAAAATGTTAAAATGCCTATATTTCGGATAAAATTATACGATAACTACTCATATTTTAGAAAAGTTGAACATGGTCTTATTTCAAGAATATTTGAGATTTTGTAATTTTCGTAAAATCAGGAATTTGAACGTAAATGAGGCCTGCACCATTCTCTTAAACATCCTTTGCACGAATTCTCTTAAAGGTTCTCCACATCAACAAAATTTAATCAGAGTTAGGATTTTTTTTTCAATTTTCGAGGGACTTTACGTAAAGAACCTCCCAAATTAAAATATCGGTTTCAAATTCCAGGGATCCACGATCAGCCAAAACGATAGGTTTGATTTTGGAGAAAAACGGCTGAACGGTTTATGGGCTAGCGTTGTGCACAGACAGACAGATGTTATGCCGTCGATCGACTTTTCGGTATCAAGGACGCACAAATCATGGATTCTGGCTACATTACGTGTTAGAGGAATTTTTTTCTATATTTCGCACTCGAATTTACCCACATATTCATTATAAGGGTCCGGCAATAAGAGTTTTTGTGTCGAATATTTGGCATTTTCGGCGCACGATTACAATACGTTCTCTTCTTACCTTAGTATGTGCAAGAAAATAAAAATCAAATAAGCAAATAATTGGATTATAGATGATACAATACTATATAATAAAAAATTAAAAGCACCCAATCCTTAGCACTCCGCTATATCGAAATATCAAATAACTTTCCGAGCTATAAACCAAGACCTATCTCCGCAGCGTGTCTTAACCCACTCCGCTTAACTGCCTTCCTCGCGCGCTCCTCGAAATGTGGGAAAGCGGCGGTGGCGGTGGCGGTGGTGGTGGTGGTGGCGGTGGAGGTGGCGGTGGCGGTGGTGGTGGCGGTGGCGGTGGAGGTGGCGGTGGCGGTGGTGGCGACGGCGGCGGTGTCCGTGATGATGGCGGTATGAGTGGCGGTGGGGGCAGGGGCGGTGGGAGTGG
>BLKR01002115.1:0-150629 GCA_011170035.1 Teleogryllus occipitalis | reverse complement strand
TTTCGTCTAACGCAGTGTATTCTTCAGACAACGTTCACAGAAGTAACGAATAGTACACAGAAAACTGCCAGAATAGCAAACATTCGTTTCGGTACATTTTTCAGTTTTAGAGGCATATCATTTTGTCACTCAATAGATCTTCATTGTATTAATTGTAATAATTAATTAATTGTATTGTAATAATTTTTTCAAATATACAATTTGTCCGATTTGTTACACACGATTCAAGCAGGAAGCTTTAAGTTAAATTTACTATGCGCACGAATAATACGAAACAATGGAATATTTGTCATATTGAAAAATTAAAACTTTGTATGGAAAAAGACTTACAATGTTTTGAAGTACACGTTGCAAAGGTTGCGATAGCTCAGTGGCATCGTTACAGTTTTCCCTGTAACGTTACTGACCGCGAGGCCCTAGAGTTTGAGTTCCGACGTTGGCGGATGTTCGACTGTGATTACATATGTAGGTCGAAAAACTTTGGAGCCGTTTTGAAGAAAAGTTTGAAAATGCTCCCCAGGGGCTTCAACTAAATTAACCCAAAATTTAAAGAATTATTTTCAAAATCGCAGGGCCTCGATTCGGGCCAGATCGTTAATGGAAAATTAGTTTTGACAAAAATTCTACGAATAGTTTACACACTAGTGTTCACAGAGAAACAGACAGACAGACCAGCGGACACATGGACGGAGAGTCGGACGTTTTGATATAATAACAACACTCTCTTGGTAACTTAAGACCCCAAAACGTGTAATTCCATTAAATTCTCGACATCGATTTACTGCAACATTACATTCATAACTCTCTAAATATTACTTTTGTTACTCCGAATGTTTACGAGAAAGTAAAAATAAATATATAAATAAATACACTTTCACACACCACAGAGTAGGTTACATGCAAAAAAGAATAATTACAGAGCCCGAATTCCTGCCCGTCAGAATGCAGTTGTAATGTTATTACATAAACAGGGGGTCCCACCAACTATGGACCACCTCCACAACTTCTAAACGGTTCAGAATATCGAAATGAAGTGTTTGCTGAATAATGCGGAATCATGGGGCAAGTAACGAGCCGTAGAGAAATTATCTATAATATTTTTAATTTTCGAGAAATTTAATCATCTTCGATTTTTTAAATGGAACTATATATTTTTATCACCAGCAATGGATAGACCATGAAAAGAGGATTAAAATGATGTATCATTTGCTAATATTTTGATAGTAACTTGAGTATAAAATTAGGCTTTCTGACACGTGATTTTGAATTAAACGGGTAATCGTGTAGCAGATCTTGCAACTCTCGCTTTTAGGGAAGGTGGCCATCACGACGTCTAGATTGTTGCGTCTTGACTGAGAGGGGTGGCAGTGGGGGATAAGAGGTATAACTACAGTAATTCTTGGTGATGGCACAGACATCACACTAAGAAATACCAATTTTGACCAATCACATTAAGAAATACCAATCAGAGTGGGAGACATTTTCCATTTATTTATTTGGATTTAACTTGCCTTCTACTAAACTTTCAAAACATTGATCGTTCCAAAGAACGATATAAAAAGTTGGTAGCGTAAAGAAGATGTTAATAATAATAAATATCATTTTCAAACTGAACAAGAAGCCAACCACTGTCTCTTCGTTAATAAATGTCATTTTTAATTAAAATGATCACTCGTCCACTTCGCAACCATACGACTGCTGTTCTTGAATGGAAAAGAAAACTGTACACTTCCGTCTTCTGCATTTTCAAGTTTGAGGCAGCACTTGGCGCTATGAAATGAGAAACTCTAATCAGAATGAACAGTAGCGAATGCAGATATGCATTTTTGTTAAAGTTTGGTAGTTACACTGATAGAACTGTCAAGAGTATTTCAAGTTTTTTATTACTTTGTTCTTCTGGTAGTACGTGTTTAAATAGGAAGTTAAGTTACTGTGAATAACAAGAGAAAATGTCTACCTATATATTATTTGATGAATTAATCAAGATATTACAATGAAAATCTTTAAGAATTCATTCGCTTCCCATATATTAAAGTGATAGCTTGTTTCTGCACTGAGTTCGAGTTTTGTAAATTTAGAAATGACCTTTATAGTTATTATTATTATTATTATTATTATTATCGTTTTCGCTACAATATTTTTATTTCGTTCTTTTCGATTATCGTTGATTTGGAATTTCAGAAGAAGAAAAGTTCAACTCAGATCAACAACTGGGAAAAAATTCTCATTCAGATCGTTAAAATTGATGTTTGTTCATATGTTTTTCATGTCAAGATCATGAATTACTGCAATTACACCTTCATCCTACACGGCCATCCCTCTTACACTGCTCTCTTCACAAAACAGTATCAACGTCGCGAAGGCCACCTTCCCAAAACGGCGACTGTTGCAAAGGCTACCCGTGTACTTGAAAATCTGATGCCAAAAAATCTAATTTTATACTCAAATTACTCTTAAAATACTAACATATGATAAATCATTTTATTCCAATATTCATGATGATAACATTGCTCATGAAAAAAATATATAGTTCAATTTAAAAAATCAGAGATGATTAAATTTCTCGAAAACTAAAACTATTATAGAGAATTCCTCTACCAGCATGTTACCTGCCCCAAGATTTTGCATTGTTCAGCGAAAACTGCAACTCGATACCCTGAACCGTTTAGAAGTTATGGGGGTGGTCCATATTTGCTGGGACACCCGGTATCATATAAACATTAGAAACCCTATGTAACATGATCGATGATAAATGAAAGCGATTGCTGTATACTAAGCGAATGAATAGGGATGACTAAATACGTCTCGTAGTGGAAATCTCGAAATGTTTACTTTTCATAGCGTCAACTTCGGGTAGCTTAATTTTCTTAATTAAACCCCAAAATATCCAAGCAGTTGTTTCAAATTAAACTACAATTTTATTGACAATAATACTAACCTGATATGACTTTCTACACACAATTATAAGGAGATGTGAACTTCTTCATCCTAAATCGTTACTTTTAATTTTAACGATTATGTTAATGTTTGCTACTCAGAGACACGGAGCACGCTCGAAAGAACACAATAAGTAAACGAAATTGAGGATATTATGATTATTATGTCGTAGTAGCTTCATTGTTGAAATGGCGACTGATTCTTTCATATGAGATTTTCTGTGTTTCATGAAGATGACCTCGGCGTATACGTATTTCGAAGACGTGTAAACTTCCATGATTTTGACGCGATAAGCGATGACCTCAAACAATCCACTTAGATTCAGAGGGTAGTGTCAAAAATCATTGGCGTGTTAGTGTCGAATGGAAAAGAATGCGTCTAGGACTTGTTCTGAACTTGGAATAGTTGAATTTTAAAAACATGTTTATTTGCAAACTTTGCACCTTCATTGAAATTGACTTAACTGCATACGTAAGTTCACATTCCTTCAATTACAAATGTCCATAAATAAACATATGTCAATACAATATTATAATAGTATTATTACTTTTTCGCATATTCCATGCTGATGCTATATGCTTCTAAAAGCAGCAGACTTACTGGTTAGAATGAAATTGTGAATGTTATAACAATGTATTTCGTATTTGGAACGTGTGAATACTGAGGAGCCGGAAGCTTTAATGTCTATATTTATACGTCAGGACAATTAATGCAAAATTATTGTTTTCTTGTATATTTAATTTGAAAAATTTTCCACAATTTTTATGTAAAGAATTGGTTTCCTAAGAAGGTGGACAAAGGCTTTCTCGAGGGGAAGCGAGTGTTACGATTTACGCTTACAAGCTCAGCCTATTTCGCCTTGAAACGTGTGGAGGAAGGACGCAATTTTCACCGGGAGGTATTTCTGGAAGCCAATTGATGACTCTTTCTTGCTCCCAAGTTGAAGATTGTTCGGTAGCCGACTCGAGTAGTATTTTAAAATTTATGCTGTAATTGTTAAACAAATGGAACTTAAAGTATTTAGAATAAAATGAAAAATTAGGGAGCTGAAAACCAGGAATATCTAACCAGCGACAATTTTCGTGGCAATTAATGCAAGCGTTGTGGCCGCTTGTCCCCTCCACCCCGTTAGGAACTTCAAATGTATTTGCCGGAGAAACTAAGCGAGCCGTTGCAAAACGGCTTGTAGAAAAGCTTAACGTGGGAACTGCCAAAAAAATAGTTGTCATGACATGCTAATTTCTTATAAACAATTACGTATCTCGAAAACGAAAGAAAGTGCTAATCGGATTGCGGAATTTTACATCTCGTTTAAAGGCAATTTTAAAAGAGCAATACGTTTTTTTGTAAAGTTTAAAAATTTATAAACAATTTCCAAATTTTGCAATTCTAAAGTGGGAAGGGTTTTCTGATGTCCCAGAACCAAAACTTCGAATTAACAATTTTGCAACAATTAACACTTTTATAAACAATTCCGAAATGTGCGCTATTCCTGCCGGGGAGTGTCCCAATATTGTCCCTGATTTGATGATAGCAAAATAACAATTTTGACATGAGATGCAAATTAATTGCTTAATATCTAGTTTAATTGTTACTTTAATGATAAATATACAGGTGGTCTTAGAATTTTACTTTCTTTTATTGAAATGATTCCCTAGAACTCCTAATGATTCGAGAAAGACAGTATTTTGCATTTTTGCAAATGTAATATACATATGAACAATTGAAAATATGCAATTATAATCGTTTTTCTTATCGCAAAATTCTGTAGTAAACTGGTCATTTGATAAAGTTCATAAATTGTGTTTGGACAAGAATATTGGAATTTAAATGTCTATAAGAACGTAATTGTTCTAAAATTAGTGTTATTTTATCTGATATCAATGCAATTTCTTCAAAAAGAATTGTGTTAACAGTGGTTAAGTGCTATGAGTTCATATATATTTCAATGAATTTACTTTCATGTTCATTGAAGTGTTTCTTTCATGTATTTTTCATTTGAAAATACTTCCACATCTGAACTGGCGGCGCCCGCCATTTTGCACGACGTAATTTTGTTAGGGCACTCCCCCCTGCGTTGAGATTGGCTACGATGGTTTGTGAGGCTCCGCCTGCGACGTTTCGTCATGACAAGGGCTGTCCAAGCCGTGCAAAAGCTGAACTTAGCCGCAGACGGCCGCGATCAATTTATGTTTCCAGTACTGTACTATTTGTGTTACATTTTGTAATTTACTTGTAAATTCCCGTACCCCATTCAAAAAGAATGGACAGAAAATAAAGATGGACCAGCTGGACCCAAGTACAAATATTTTCCCTTTTCCAAGGAGTGTGTTTCTGTTTATCCTCTTTTATTCACCTACATTCATTGGAATGTTATAAATTTCACGTCGCCCTTCTATGAATTCTCAAAATAATTGCAGCGTCAAACACGACGCCAAAGAACACAAAGAGTATCAAACGTATCATCTCTGCAAATACACACATGGGTTTTACATACACCATCTTTCAAAACCATTTTGAAAGAAACGTTTGAAAGACGTATGGAATGCTTTACTAATTGTTTGAAACTTTTTAATACATACTTAGTACGCAATTTTGTACTAATTTTGTACATATATACTTGTAAGTAAACTTTATAAATAAGATAAAATCAAGATTCCATTTTCTTAATGTAATATTAATCTTTCTTTCTGTACTATTTAACATCGGAAAGTAGAAAATAACATATCAGCATCAAATTAAAAAAGCAAAAGGTATTTTATAAATAAGGATAGCTTGAAAGAAATCTCGTCTTACGAATATTCCTATACTATAGTTGCGTATGTCCTCCAACACGAAATTCAGTGAAATTCGCATGTTTAGATAATTGGGTTCTGAACGGTAGGTTGTAAGAAAAGAGAGAAAAAGATTTTGCTGACTTTTCATTGAATGGCTTGCCTATTATTTGGGATAAGATATGATGAAGTTCATTTGTGTAATGGTCTTTTATTTATTTATCGTCGAAAAACAGTTAAAAACTCTGTGACGTGGTAAGGGGGAGAAGTGCAATCTGTGAACGTTTTCTTGAAAGAACCTAGCTCTTATACTATATTAAGTTAAATTATGAATAAAGGTAGCAACGAGCGTTTTTGCAAAAACTGATAAGAAAATATTCGCTCCCGTGTAATAGGAACTACAAAATATAGGTCTTACAATTGGTTGTTCTCTTACTTTGAAGACTCCGTATAATTGTTTCAAACGTATGGTGCGTTTCGAAGATGATCTCTGTTTGCGGTGAGAAACTTCGTATAACGAAGTATTACGAAACTCAACATGTGTTGATGTTCCATGGATTGGAGAAATCTGGAGTGTAACTCTTGGATTCAATTAAGTATAGTGATAAGGGTGAAAATTATGAGTTTCGAAATAATCTAATGTAAAATACAATATTCTTCTCTTTTCTCAAGTTCTGCCACCAAGAATGTATATGTCAAGAGGACAAAAACAAAATAAGAGGCAAAAATATTTTCGAGAGTAATTTAAATGTCCCTTCCAGCTTTACAAAATTTGTCGTAAGTCCCTTCGATTCATCAATTCTCTCTCGAAGAACTGGATTTTTTAGGAAGGATGAGGAAAGTGACTTATTAGGCCTATAAATTACAGCTTATCAGGTTTTTATTAATACTACCCAAACAACGGATGAGAAAATATTATCACTTACTTCGGCAAGATCAAAACATGTTTGCGCCCCGAAAGGCAATGTATTAAGAAAGTTATTTTGGGGTTCCCACTTTTATTTTGTAAATTCCAAAATATCTTCGAAAGTGTCTTTTAAACGATATTAGAGCTTATGTTTAGTAATATCGCAAAGTAAAGTACAGAAATGCATGTGTCGCAAATATCTTGTTTCAAAATAATTATATACGAGAAAGTTATATATTAATACTGAGATCATATATTAATACTGATCCTTATTTACATGTTGGCTGTTTTTAGAAATATAAAATGAATTAGGATTAATAAGATCATCATTCTTCACATTCATTTGCATTTCATTTCAACTTTATCTTAAACCATGAAGTATTATACAATGCATAGAAATATTGCTTAAACATTGTGTTCAGTATATATTAGTTGTTACAGAAGAAATTCAGTTTAACAAGTCATCCAATTGGATTTTTGAATTCACAATTAAATTTCAAAATCATAGAGATCTGCTTTTATACAGCGTATGGCAGCTTATCGCCTGTTTTTCACACCAACCACTTTGAGGCTTCAGTACTAGGCACTAGGGCTAAGATGCCGATCAGCGTCGGATGTCTGTATTACGCTAACAAACAAAGCACTCTTGTTCTGAAACAACAGCCGTTTCTCTTTTAATTCGGCACGATTTGAAAATCCCACGGCAGGGAATAAACAAGGTATTTTGGGAATGACTAGAGCAAACATGTATTCCTGCATCAATGCGATTTCAAGTCCTTACTACCCTCATTTAGATTCCAGTTTTAATTTTTTTTTTCAAAATGTCCGTCTCTGTCTGTCCGTCCGTCTGTGAACACCACTAACGCCTAAACCATGCGTACAATATTTTCCAAATTGAAGAAATCATCTCAATCTGGCTCTAGTTGAAGCTTTGAAATTTTGAAAAACATTCTTTAAAATTTGGGGATACTTTACATGAAGCCCCCCTCCCCGAACATTTCAAAAGATTCCCCAAAACGGCTCCACATTCTTTCTTTAAATTTCTGGTTACAATATAGTAAAATACACTTCTAAAGGTGGAACAAGTACGATTTTCACGGTTAACTCTGATATTTCGAAAATTACAAAACTTTAATTTTTTTCGGCGTCTTCCTACAACATCAAGTTTAAGACCGAGATTTTTTCTTCAAATTAAATTTTTTGCCCATAAATAGCACCCTATCCGATGACATAAACGACATATCGCTCTATTATTTTGTATCTTTGTTTTTTTTAATTACAAAAATTTATTTTTTTTACTTGTCTCTCACGTCGGTAATATTTACATTAGAGGCAATTTCTTTACATTATTATATTTATGAGAGCATGTGCTTTAAATAACATCAACTAAAGTTTCTCGAAAACTCAACAGTTTTCTATAAAAATGAGCTCAAAATTCCGCATTTCCAGAAACGCTTACAGGCCATTTTCTCAAAAATGGCTCCAAATTTTTTCTTCAGATTTTCCAATGAATAGTGCTAATTACACTGTCCAATTTCTGTCGTCAATATGCACGTTTCCATAGAATGGTAAATATTATTACTTTTGTGAGTGGAAATGCTTTCAATGACTTTAATTGAAGTTTTTCGAAAACTCAATAGATTCCTGTTAAAAAAGAGCTTCAAATTTCGTACTTAGAGTAATGCTTAATCGCCATTTTCTTAACAACGACATCAAAATTTTCAATTAAAATTTCTATTTTGGACGAGGTTTTTACGCTTCTTTAATATTCTTGAAGTCATATTTCGGTTCTACTATTAAGAAACAGATAAGTTGAGAAAATGTCAAGAAAATGGTGACGATAGATGGCAGCTGGTCAGAGAATGGAACAAGGCCTTAAAACTAGTCCACACCAAGGAAATTAGAAAACTTTACTACGAGAACGTCTATTCCATTCTATAGCACCTCTAGTTTTATTTGTTTCGTCAACTTCATAGGAAATTATTTGAGGCAATTGTACTCGCAAATGCGATAATGTACTACAGAAAATGCGCGTAATGTAAATATTAACGGCGTGAGATATATTTATTAAATGCATTTGTGTACTTTTAGAAGAAAAAGATAATACAGCAAAATTGCGCATACAGTGAATTTAGCACTATCCAAAAAAATAAAGAATTAATTTGAAGCCGTTTTTTTTCTACAGAAAAAAGGCGTTGGAACGTTTCTGAAAATGCGAAATTTTGAACCCATTTTCCCTGAAAATGATTCAGTTTTCGAGAAACTTCATACGACATTATTTAAAGCCTTTGTACTCACTAATGCAATAATGAATATACATTTTAAGTAATGAAAATATTACTGCTGTGAGAGAGATGTGAAAAAATTATATTTCTGTTTTTAAAAATTCCGCGAAATGAATTTTGTAGCATCTGCTACAGTATTATCCCAACAAAAAGTGTAAAGAAAAAACATTTTGGGCCGTTTTGGAGAACAACTTATATTTAATTGTGCTCATATTTCTTTTAAAATGGCAGGAGAACTACTATTTTTTAAGAAATACATAACGTTAATAAAAAAATTAAATCTGGAAAGTATATTTGATTTAATGAAAAAATGCTATCTTCAATATTGTAGTTGTAGGAAGGCGCTGAAAACATTCAAACCTTTGTAATTTGCAAACATTCAGTCAGCAATGTAAATCGGACCTATAACATTTTAAGTGTACTTCATTCTATTCTTTTTCAAGAAATTGAAAGAAACAATTTGGAACCTTTTTTAAAATGTCTTAGGAGCTTCATGTAAAGTACCACCAAAATTTAAAGAACTTTTTTTTTTCAAAATCGCAGGGCTTCGAGTTGAGCTACTTCGACTGGGGAATATTCATTTTGGAAAAAATCGTACGAATAGTTTAGTCGCTAGTGTTGTTCACAGACGGACAGACAGAAGGACGGACGGACTTACGGACAGTCGGACGGACAGACGGACGAACTGACGGACAGACGGTCGGACAGACGGACGGACAGACGGATGGACGGACAGACGGACGGACAGACGGGCGGATAGACGGACAGACGGGCGGATAGACGGATAGACGGGCGGATAGACGGACAGACGGGCGGATAGACGGACAGACGGACGGACTGGCGGACGGGTAGACGGACGGACAGACGGACAGACAGACGTTTTAAAAATGAAACCCTTTTCCGCATGAGGGGACCCTAAAACGTGTATTCCCGTTGACATCTCGAAATCGATTTTCCACAGCGTTACATAGCTGTCTATGTACCACATATCATAATCCATATATATGTACTACGTTGACGAGAAAGTAACAAGATTTATCCATTTTCCACTTTGTCTGTCTCAAGGATTCATAATACGAGTTTTTCTGTCAAAAAGTCGCCCTTTTTCACGGAGCATTACATAACTTTCTCTCCACTACGAATATCACTACGTATATACGTACACGAGAAAGTTACACGAAAAGTTACACGAAAGTTACAGAAAGGTACACAAGAAAAATAGGCCGACAACTAGTTTCTGATTCCCTCATTTCTCCTCATGAAAAGTAACTGTTCAAGGCATCTTAAAATATTTGAAAGAGACAGAATTGACTTCCGTCAGTGGAGAATTTTTGACAATAGCTACATAGCTCGAATGGCTACAATAGCTACATGGGTCGAATGGCTGCAATGGCTCGAATGGCTACAATAGCTACATGGGTCGAATTCAACCACTGTCTGCGATGAATTCCAGCGGCCAGGTGCTTTGATTGTACTTATCGATAGTTTTTCCTATTAATTTCAGGCAAATTGTCAGAACCCTACAAAACGGGCCAAGGATCGCACGCGATATTTCCTGCCTCACACTTAGGGCTCGGACGTTTGGGTGTTAAAAACGGAAAATATTTATTTGTTATGTGCTTGAAAAGTAAAAAATATATGTTAAAACGACGAAAATATGCATTTATTACCCTTATGATAACCAGTAACTAATATCGAGAGAAGTCTCGATGTAAAACGTGATATCATCCTATTTATCACTCTGCACATTTTGTCAGTGCAATCTGAGGAAGTTTGGAAGTTGCTCGTGTTATGAGTACATGTTATCACACAGAATGTCATTGCATGAATCGACAGTAGTGATAAAAGTGTCCCTCGGACGTTTTGATAGGTCGTGAACCAGACTCACTCCACTCAATCCTGCGAAGATTCACAGTAAGAAGTGATGTGACCTACCAGCTGAAGTGATGTGCTTTCTAAACTGGCTCGTCTTTCACCAAATATCCAAAAACTCTAAAGTATTAATCTTAAAAATACTCAAAATATTCATTTATTCATTCAAAATTGAGCGAAATATGTAATAATATTTGTTTTGACGAACATATTTATTTTTATGCAACTTAAATCAAAATATTTATTGTTAGGTGATATGCAATTTGGAAACCATGGGCCGCTTCTTGAATTTCCCCTTAACTTTCAACGCTCAAGATTAAAAAGAAAAAAATATTATTTACCTACTCATGCCTATCACCTGTCTTTCCTTTTACAAATATACCCACTTACATGCACTACATTACCACACACTCAGGAAACCAGCCGGGAGGTTAGAGCTTATCCGGTCTGGATCGGAGCCCTGCTGACGGAGTACCCTGTAGAAGGTACTCCCATAAGCCGACGTGAAGCTCCGACTTGAATTGAACTGAATTGAAATGAATTGAATTGAATTGATGCCTTATTTTAAGTGGCAAGACTCAGGCCATGAGGCCTGCTCTTCCGTCTGACTACGCAAATTTCCCAAAGCTCCTTTCACCAACTAGGGTGGAAGAAAGTATTACTTGGGCGACGAAACAGGCAATTTGAATTTAGCTCAGAGGCTTCATTTAGGCTTGATCATTTACATGCAGTACTTGGGAGCACATACTTGGGAGGAACACCACTGTCTCTCGCTATGTAACTGCACTAAACTTTCGGAACTAATAACCGGGCCAGGCATGTCAAGGTCGGGGGCAAGGTAACAAACTTACTAGAGCCTGCGGGCACGGCGCCCAGAGAAATTGGCGTGAGATTTAAAAGTGAGGGTTGTCCAAATTCCTCTGGAGTGGCTGTACGTCACTGGATACCTGGCCTATGACAGGCCTTGGGAGAAGTTACTTGACAGTTATTGCCGCAAATTTAGCTATATTAATTCCCATTTTCTCTTTAAGGCAAAGAAATTATTCAATAAAATGAAATAATACGTCAGTCCGATTTCAAATTCTCAATTGAGAGTAAAAAAATTGAATCAAAATAATCTTGATTTTGTAATCCTGTTTACTTCAGAGGATATAAAAGCATGAAGTTTCTAGGTTCAGGTAAGAAGGTTCAACAGACAAATATTCTTGTCTGTTGAAAGCGCTGTTCGTCCGTAAGCGAGAATTGTTAACTTATAGAGTCTTGTTAAATTATTTCACATTATTTCTAAATACAATAACTGTATGATTTAATAATACACAACAAAAACAAAGAAAGAATTCGCCATTCAAACATATTCCGGTCACTTAGCAAATATGTTTATATAAGGGAAAATTTAATAAGAAAATAATCACCAAATAGGAATAAGTAGTGCAGAATATAAACATAATACAATTATCGATTATTTGATAGAAAAAATCTGGCAACTATAGTTTCTTATTATTCGCCGCCTCGCGCCGCTTTAGGTTGCGAATGTATACCCCTTTCTGGATTTTAAGGGGAAATATGTTCGGAGTCAGGAGAAGCTGTGCCTGCCCGTACGAGCGCCGGGCTCCCCAGGCGGGCAAGTAGCTCGTGCGGGCGGGGTTTAACGTGCCTAACCTAAGTGCTCAGAATAACTACTCACTAGAAAGAAATAGGTTTCGAAAGAACTGGGAATATTAAGTGGTATGAAGTGGTATGTAGTATGAAGCGAGACTTCGTCACTGCACGATATTCGTCTGCCAGTCAGTTAAATTCAGGGAAGAAAATCCTGACAAGTGTCGTTATATTCAGAATTTATCGGTGCATCACTTAATCGCTTTTCTACATCTGACATTTATAATCGAGGAAATTATATTACGAATAAACCCACTAAGTTTAGAATTCGCAACAGAGATTTAAGTATGGATGTAAAACGGCGCAGATTGCATTTGAAAGTTCAAGAGTCCCATTGCAGATAAGTATCGATTTGGACATCAACGCTGACCGGAGAGAATCGTATAGTCCTACTACTATAATTAATCGTTTCTATGGTTTTGTTTAATTAAAACTGAAAGCTGGAGCAATATCCTAAACAACGGGCTATGGACCCCACGCCTTTCTCATTTCCTCCTTATTCTTCTCATTCGGTCCTCACGCTCATCCTTAGGATTAGGCGATGGGCTGATTCCTCATCCACTTAGAATGTAACCTATTTAATTAATTGATTGATTATTAGTGATTCCGGGCACGTAAACATCTAAGGTCATTATCCCCGTAAGTGTCGTGCATGTTTTTTCTCGAGCGATGGTGGGGTTCTTCTCCCGCAGGATGGAGAGATCCGGTGCCAATCTACCGTCCGCTAACGGGGTTTTCCACAACCAGGTATCTCCCACCAGCGAGGCACCGCCGCAGCCGGGACAAGCTCTAAGCTCCCGACCGGTCTCCCGGTACGGGTAGTAGTATAGTGCGTGTTAGAGTAAGTGTGTGTAAGGGGAGAGGATAGTACAAGGAAGATGTAGGAAAGATCGCGCGCTGTCCATGGCCCGTTTGTTAGGGTACTGCTCCGGCATTTGCCAGTTGTGGATCGGAGAAACCACGGAAAACTACCGATCAGAGCAGCCGGCCGCTAGAATTCTCCTCCAGAGAGCGACTGAGTAACCTACTTCAGTTTGGAACCTCACTCATGACACATTGTTCAGATTAATCAAAATTCTTCTTTCAATGCTTCCATCTATATGATTCTACGCAAGGAATTCTGAAGTGCTATTTTACTTCCCCTTATCCGTTACACTGCGTATGTCTGCATTCCCAGGTTCAAATTTTTTTATGTCGATGGTAGCTAGCTTGAGTCACCCTAAGGCATAAACTACTTGTTTATCTATTTGTGACATGGTTGGCATTCTATTCTTACCACGTATTTCACATCTACTTGTATTCATTTATCAATCACCATCATCTTTGATTCACCTTTGATGCCCTTGTCATTACCCATAAAAAGTAGAAAGCCATAATGCACATCGTTGCTGTGACCTACTGCCCAGGGAAAAGGAAGATATGTTAGTCTCCTTCCTCTCCTAAGTTCAGAAATGAGTGTGGAACTCACCACATTCTCACCGCAGCCGCTTACAATACTTCTCTCGCACTTTTCGCAACCACGTGGTTCTGCGGGAGCGCAGAGGCGCGTTGCTTTGTTGGTCATGCGTGCGTCACCCGTGGAAAATTAATATCTTCGGGAAAATAGAATTAGGAACCGTTCCAAAATACGTGTTCTTGTCGTTTTGTTGCTCGCATCAAGGTGCGTGCACATGCGCACTTACCGGGAACAAATGTAGCCACTGCTCATTACTTCTTTTTAATTTTTGTAAAATAAATCTAGTTGCTATAATAAATTTATTATAGTGAACTTGTTTATTATTGTTATTATTATAATTATTATTTCAAAAATAGTCTTGGTATAATCTGCAATTTAAGCTACTGCAAATAAAGTTTGAAAAACTAGGAAGTGTTTCGAATTACACTTTTATATATATAGATTTATTTCTCGTACTGGAGTAACAAAGACCATTTCTTTCAAGTAGCTATATAACATCATTAAATAATTTATTACTCTTAACTCTAAGAACAGATTCTTGATGACCAGAGAACTTCTATTTACGCGTTTTAATGACCCACACCCATTGATGTCGCTGTGTCGGTAATACCGATATCAGAAGAAAAGCGTCAGTATCGACATCAAATCAGTTCGCTTCATAAATGCTTGTGTTTCATCTTTAATTTATTAATAATTGAGTACATTGGATTTTTATAATATGAATATTTTTTTTTGGTATATTGGATTTTTTTAATATGAAAAATTCAGTCAGCACGTGGACACTTAACCGAGTTAAACAGACTGCGTTTGTTGGCGTATGCGAATATGTGAGTAGTGCGTTTGGGAACTCATTCGTGCAGCTATAGAGAAGGGAAAGGAGTAGATGTGCATTCAAATGTGTGGAGATCAGTGGCGTCTCGTGCTTAGTTTTTGCGGTTCCACAATCCCCAGAAAATCGTAAAATACTTATCATAAAGTAGGAATATATTTTCCATTTAATGTCATTCAATATTAGAGATATGGAAACAACATCTATTCATGAAATCATTTTGAAATCAAGAAGTGCCCGTCAAGCGCCCTCTCTTGCGTCTAGTTGCAAACCAGTCAGCGCACCAATGAGTGCCCTCTTGCGTCTAGTTGCAAACCAGTCAGCGCACCGATGAGTGCCCTCTCTTGCGTCTAGTTGCAAACCAGTCAGCGCACCAATGAGTGCCCTCTTGCGTCTAGTTCCAAACCAGTCAGCGCACCGATGAGTGCCCTCTCTTGCGTCTAGTTGCAAACCAGTCAGCGCACCAATGAGCGCCCTCTTGCGTCTAGTTCCAAACCAGTCAGCGCACCGATGAGTGCCCTCTCTTGCGTCTAGTTGCAAACCAGTCAGCGCACCAATGAGTGCCCTCTTGCGTCTAGTTGCAAACCAGTCAGCGCACCGATGAGTGCCCTCTCTTGCGTCTAGTTGCAAACCAGTCAGCGCACCAATGAGTGCCCTCTTGCGTCTAGTTGCAAACCAGTCAGCGCACCGATGAGTGCGTCTAGTTGCAAACCAGTCAGCGCACCGATGAGTGCCCTCTCTTGCGTCTAGTTGCAAACCAGTCAGCGCACCAATGAGTGCCCTCTTGCGTCTAGTTCCAAACCAGTCAGCGCACCGATGAGTGCCCTCTCTTGCGTCTAGTTGCAAACCAGTCAGCGCACCAATGAGCGCCCTCTTGCGTCTAGTTCAAACCAGTCAGCGCACCGATGAGTGCCCTCTCTTGCGTCTAGTTGCAAACCAGTCAGCGCACCAATGAGTGCCCTCTTGCGTCTAGTTGCAAACCAGTCAGCGCACCGATGAGTGCCCTCTCTTGCGTCTAGTTGCAAACCAGTCAGCGCACCAATGAGCGCCCTCTTGCGTCTAGTTGCAAACCAGTCAGCGCACCGATGAGTGCCCTCTCTTATGTCTAGTTGCAAACCAGGCAGCGCACCGATGAGTGACGTCATGCTCTTATATTTTAATCCTATGAAGCAAGGACCATTCGACTGGCCGCGATTCCCTATGCGTCAACATTGCGAGCACTCAAACATTCCCCGTGCGTTTTAGTATCGCAAAGATAGCATAGGAAGCGCCACAGGCTGTCAGCAAAGAACGCTGGGGATCTAATCGCCAGCAATTCCTGAGAGAATCGGTGGAAAAACAATGTTGTCTTCGGCTAAATAACATTGTGTACATTCTCCTTAATTGTAGTAATTTGCGCGTTATTAAATGAATCCAAATTCAGTTAATTTGTGAAAGTATTGAATGTATTATTTAGGATGTTTAGAAAATTTATTTTCATTTAATATTAGGTTTGTAAATTCAAAATGAGCATTTGAAGAGTGCAGTTTCTGTTATGGAAGAAATGACCGTCTGGAAAGACTATTCTGTTGATTCTGATAGCATGCAATGGTCGGCCAGTACTCGACAGTAGTCGCAGTGCGTACGAGTGTATGATGTGTGTGAACTCTAACCACAATGATTTTTGTAATAAGTTGAACTGTTGTCGTCGCTCTTGCTGCTTGATTACTGGAACCGACAAATTAGCTTTCTCAAAAAAGTGAGAGTCTCTTCCGATTTTGTGTAGATTTTTGTGTGATTTTTATCCTTGGGTTCGTGAAGATTAGGAGTGCTCAATATTTATTTTCCTGAGATTACGCAATTTATTCCACGAAACATTTAATAAAAATATAGCCACTGCCTGGATAACAGGTCGCGGACTCGGATCCCGGTGTGATCAAATATGAACATTTCGTGACAATTCATTTGTATTAAGATAAATTCCTGTCATTTAACATCCTATATAAGAAAAATAGGCTTTAAGAGGGATTATCTAATTTTCCCTTTCCGTCATTTGATAGTGCTAAAACACCCTTTTTGGACCTCCAGTGGTGAAGATAACCTAAATCCGAAATTGATGGCAGTAGGGTGTGGGAAAGAGTCGCCCATTGGTTCATCTATTTTCAGTGCTACTTCCGGTATTAATTATCGACTCAAAATATCAAGGGATTCAATATAGTGTACTGTGGTCGATCAAGTCGAATATACAAGATCAGCAACTAACTGGTCTATTAAATGTAAATCTGAAAGTCTGGTTTAGAACTACCTTTGCATTTTACTTAATGATATTTCAAAGAGACTCTACGTCTTTACATTTAGATAGTATACAATGTCATGCTGAAGTAATGTCATTTCTGTATCACATTACATAGTATGAAAAGTAGGTTCATCATGATACCGAAGACGTCCGTGTTATGTTAACACACTAAGTTCCCACCTCCCGACTACTTATAACGTTTTCATCTGTGAATAAAGAAACGGACACAGACTTAAGGACCAAAAGGAATTACTTCAATGATATTCTCGGCAGAAGAGAGGATAAGAGTGAATACAAAAGGTTCACTTCATGAAGTGGTTGAGAGACGTAGTTGATAAAAAACAACCTGGACTCAACAGATGCATTTGGACTCAACAACTCACTTATGCATTTGGACTCAATAACTGCGTGAGTATTCGCACAGCTTTCTGTGGAAGATACACGGCCAACTTCCCTTCAGTCTCAACCTGGCAACCTGTGATTTCCATCTCTTCAGACCATTCAACAAACAC
This sequence comes from Teleogryllus occipitalis, assembly GCA_011170035.1. Classification (NCBI taxonomy): domain Eukaryota; kingdom Metazoa; phylum Arthropoda; class Insecta; order Orthoptera; family Gryllidae; genus Teleogryllus; species Teleogryllus occipitalis. The sequence goes on along the minus strand of BLKR01002115.1, from coordinate 133,126 downwards.
CTGGGTGGTAAACGTTCTACAACCGTTACAAAGTTCAAGTTCTCACAATGTGGGTTCAAATACTTCAACCAACATTTCTATTCCCCTGGTCTATATCGCCATGCCATGAAGTTTCGTGTAAACGGTTTAAACAATCAAAACATAATGTTTATTTCTCTGCTTCTATCCTTTTGAAAATTGAAATATAGAAAGTGTTAATATAAATTTGAATTATAGTTATCTTTGTTATGTTTGCTTTTAAAGTAAGTGCCAGTGGTAATAACTCGCTCTTCATTCTGCCTTTGAGGAGACTTTGGAAACTCCATAAAACTATTCACACTATGCAACGAAATCTATGAAACATGCAGGCGCTCTCTGTTGTCCATGAAGTCCTCTTCTGTGGGGGGTTGACGCAAGCAAGGAATAAACATTTGTCGCAGTGCCGACAGCAATAAACGGAAATTCAGTAACATTGAGAGACGGAAGACAAAGAACACACTTTCTTTTTCTTCTGAAGAAACTCTCTTTTGAGACACTCTCCTGAGAGTACATTACGTAATTTTCTTCATTGCTTTTAAAGTAAGCTCTAGATTTATTTGGAAAGTGATCTAATGTCACAAAGAGAAGGCAACACAAGTTCGTACAGCCAGAAAACTTGCATTTTTCTGTTTAATGGTTTAAGGTTAATAGTTACATTATTTTATTATATTCTAAAGAGAATACTAGTAAGTAAGAATGAGATGTACAATATTATATTATGTCCGTTAAATAGTACAATACTAGCAGCAGATTGTCGTGTTAAACTGGTGATGCTAAAACAACACGTACTTTCTCCCTCGTATTTTCATACAAAATTACACGAAACGTACTTAAATCTTAGAAAAATTGTACATGACCTTATTTCAATATCTACCTTTAAGGAATAGATTTCATTAAGAGAAAAATCTGTATCTTTAATATTTTAATTTAGGAAGACTCCACAAACATTTTGAACTTTTGCAATTTTCTAAAAATCACGTTTTCAACAAACATGAGATCTACACCCTTCTCTTAAACGTCTTTCACACTATCCAACAAAAATACTTAATCAAAAACGATGGAGCCGTTTGTTATAAATTTTGTAAAATGCCCCAGGACCTTCATGTAATGTACCCTCTAAAGTTAAAACATCGATTTCAAATTCAAGGGGCCGCGACACCAGCCAGATCGATTGGGGAATATCAGTTTTGGAAAAAATCGGCTGAATGGTTTACCCGCCAGTCTTGTTCACAGACGTGCAGAGACACGGGCAGACAGACCGCGGACGCAAGGACAGACAGACGTTTTGCTGTCATTTTTGCTATCAAGGACTCACCAAACGGATTCACGGATTCTTCTCTAACACGGCTTCACCACGTGTTACAGTATTTTTTTCTAAATTTAGCAACTGAATTTATCCACTTTTTCGTTACCAGGACCTTGTAATAAGAGTGTTTCTGCCGAAAATTCGCCGTTTTTTCTCGGATTACATATCTTTTTCTCTCCTCCGTAGCGAGAAAATAAAAAGATGACAGTATCTTGATTGATTGATCGGTGTTTCCGGGCGCGTGAACTGTTGAAATCATTAGTCCCGTAAGAGTAGGTGTGTTTTTATCGCGGGAGGTGGGGTTGTTCTCCCTTGCTGGATGGCGAGATCCAGCGCCGACCTTCACGTCGACTTGCAGGGTTTACCCAACCAGGTATCTCTCCCCAGTGGGGCACCATCCTAGCCAGGACAGACCTGAAGATCCCTTCTGGTCCCCTGACATGCGTTTGTTGTGTTGCTTTCATCGGCCTATGTTGTCCTCTCCTCTAGAACTTACATGAGAGATTATCCCGTCCGTTTGTACGCATGTCTGCTCCTACCCCTGGCAAGCACTACACTCTAGCCCCCGTTCTTCGTGATACACGCGCAGGCATGGAAACACACGTTCGCACGCGCACACACGCACACGCACGCACACGCGCGCACACGCACACACACGCACACGCACATGCACGCACACGCGCGCGCACGCACACGCACGCACATGCACGCACACGCACGCACACGCACACACACGCACACACATACACCTGCTTTAGTTTCTTAGGTGTCCACGTGTTCTCTGATTCTATTTCCGTTCATCAGTTTTGGTTCTGAAACTTTTTCAATTTGAATCGGTACTGTAGAGAGGTACGCAACATTCCTATGCGGCACCATCAACTGCCATATTAGTTACAAGCTGTCGATGGGTCTGGCCTCGCACGGACCAGACGAAAACGTCCACCGAATCAAAATACTCTCGCGTCTGTGCATGATGGGGCGAAGGACAGGCGCGAGGCGGTGCGCGCGGCGCTTCCGGGCGGCGGCGGCGGCGGCGGCGGCGGCGGCGGCGACGGCGGCGGCGGTGGCGGCGGCGGCGGCGGCCGGCGACGCTCCGACGCAGTCGGCGACCCGCGCCGCTCGAAATAGGCCTCCCAGGGCCAGTGGACGGAGGGCGAGCATTGTCCCATCTCCAGCACACGATCGCCGACGGCGCCCCGGTCTGCACGGCTTGCCGAGCACCGGCTCAGACAGCTGAGATGAAGGTGCCAGCTGAGAGTACTCAATGTCAACATCATTGCATCAGCAGCATCCTTGGCCGGGAAGTCCTAGGGCTCGGGTCCCGACGGTGGAAGATTTTTCGCACTAACTGCTTAACTGTCGAATGCAACCTCTGCCCGGAGGAGAATTATAGCAGCCAGATGCTCTGATTAATATGGCAAAGTTTACGTCAAAACCATAGAAAGAGACATTTTTTCAAATGACCTTAGCTCTGTAAATTTTTATCCAAAATACTTTTAACTTGGATAAAATTAAAGCTCGAAATCTCGTCTTTAAGAACCTTGCTGCGAACAATAATTTAACTATTTCACTGTTAGTTTTCTGTGTTTTTTTTCTGATCAAAATTAATGCTGGAACAGTAACCTATCAACTGGACCGCCGACCGCTCGAGATCTTTTCTCTCTCATCCTTGTCCCCTCTTCTCCCCTTAAATACACATACACACTTACATGCTCTAAGTATCTACACGAGTTGGGACTCTAATTGGAAGAGTAGAGCTTGTTAGGAGTTGTCCCTTTGAGGAAAAAGAATTCTCAAGCTGAAGTGTAGTTCGGCGGTGAATCTCACGTTCCAGTCGGGAGAAAGGTAATATTTCCACCTTCTGGGTTGTAACACGCTCTTCACTTACGAGATTAATGGCCTAAGTAATTGAGTCTCCCGAAATCAAAATTCACTGTCTCATTCAGTACTTGGTACTCTCGACTTAGGGACTCTCTTGGCTTACTCGGTACTGTCGACTTAGGGTGTGAACTGTCAATTTTCTTCAGAAGACGGCATTCAAAATTTCAAGAGGGGACTAAATAAAGAATATTGATAAGTGAAAGGAACACCATCTTTACTTATACAACACAGATTGAATGAATCCTGATAACTCTCTCGATAATGCGTTCTTATCCAATTTCCAACATGGGTGTTCCTTGATTTAATTATTTTAAAGTGCGTAAATCGTAAATGTGAACCTGATGTGGATTAATTGTATCCCTAACAAGGAGAAATTAATACTTTTCCACCAATCAAAATCAAACTATCTACTGTGGACCATCCTGGGCATTTCCCTCATCAATTCACTATTATTTGTTCAAGGTGCTTAAATGCGGTAAGTGCGTTGTACTGAAGTACGTGGAAGTTCAGTTCAGTACAATATAATGTTGTGAGAAGTAGTGATATTAAATTATAATTTTTAAAGTTTTTATTGATAATTATTTGTACTAAAATTATTAAATAAATATTGTTATTTTGTTCTGTATTACGACTGTCATCGAGTTAAACCCTATTGCAGTTAAAATGAATCTAATTTAATATACCCCCTTTCTTCTCTCAAATATAACATAACGTTCTTGTTCGCTTTAGTTATCTGTTCACCACATTGTTTGTCGTATTTTTCTCTTCTCCACTTCTCCACTCCACAACATTTCTTTTAAAATAATTCTTGGTTTACAGAGTGCCATTTCATCCCGTCCAGTGACTCTACACTCCTTTGTATAGCCCAAACTCTTTTTTATCATCTGTCACACAGCCTTCTTGCTCATGCATATCATCCTTAAGAAAACATTTCATAATATTGTCGAGGAGGATCGTAAAGTTTAACATTAAAAGTATTCAAGAGACTAGAACAGTTCAAATATGGTAATCAATGGGTTTCCCGGCGGTTGGTATTTCCAGCACCCTTCTTCTATCTCTCCGGTCAATACTTCCGAGTCTTCTTTGTTTCCATAGTCCCGCTGATTTCTTGAACCCACATTGAGGAAAATACTTATTTGCAACCAACAATTTTATACATGCTCCATACAGACGGTTTGAGAAACACGGCCCAATTATGTATTCAGTTTGCTGTGGCATTGTGGACATTTATTATATACTTGCACATTTGATTCACTTAATCATGGCAAAGTCCAATCTAAAATTTCCCTGATTCCGTCTAACACGTTCATTCCAACTATTGTTGTTGGGAGTTTTAGATTTTTTCTCATTTCATATGTTTTTGATCCTGTTTCTTTTCATTCTATTGGACGGTATCCAGTCGCATGAATGTTTTGGCCATCTATTGTATATTCGCTGGATATGTCCCTACCACCTTAATCCCTTCGTTTTCACTGTATTAATAGTAACAAGAGTGATATCCAACTATCCTCTAGGTTAGCATTCCTAACTCGGCCAATTTTTGTTTATCTAAAACATCTTCAATTCAGATGTCTTCTCCAAAAGTATCCAGAAAATTATCTTCCTGGAAGAAGCATCAATCGTATTAGACTCACTCTAAATAAATAACATAAAAATCAATCCAAATTATTTATCTCGAATAGCAGAGGCTAGAAACTAATAAAGTACAGGATAGGTGAATTGAATCAATGTGTGCCCGTGTAACCCTTTCGTCTGAAAGAGCAAACACAAGGTTTAATAAATAAGATTTTTTAATTATCGCAAAAATGGTGCTCTGGCAGTGTCTTAAGTTCAGATCCTTTCACTTTTCGAGAATTTGAAGGAAAAAGCATTTCTCTCTTGAACACTTAGCTTTTCCTCATTGGTCTTTTTTCTCGATCGTTTCCGTCCTTTCCCAGCATCTGGCATTTTCTTCATCACCGCCCCATTTCCGTTCCATCACCCGATCGGCGTCTGCGGTCTGTGGAGACGCAATGGCCGCCATAAAAGACCCTCCACCTCCCCCCGCACGCCCACTCGCCGCCTGGGCTCCAGTGATGATGTGCCAAATCTAACAATAGGGCTCTCCTCCCTGCATTTCACCGTGCATGTTTCAACAGGAGAACCAGTCGCGAATGCTCACACTCTCATGTTTTAGTGATACGCCAACTTGATTTGAAGAAGCCAAGATGTGCTGAGTTTTGAAGACCTTTTTTGCAGTGATTGACTCCCATAACTCCCATCACTCATTCATCTCAGCAACAGTTTCAAGGAAATCCAGATACATTCGCGTAACTGAACAGTACCTGAATTCCTGTTTAAACAACTGACGTATTATTTAGATTTCACAATTTTCAAATACACTGCCTTAAAATATCACCTATTTTTATTAATTTTTATCGAGAGGAAATCTCTCAGTTTGGAAACTGCAAAAATACATTTGTTATGAATGATCAAAATTCCATTTGATTTGAAATTAATTACATCATTTCCCCAAAATTTTGACAATGACAATTCTCAGTTCTCTTTTAAATAGAAACCTTTTAAAGCACATCACTGATCATTGACCCCTAAAATTATCCATTGAAATAGGGATATCAATACAAACACTAATTTTCACTACTCGTATAATGTTTACGAAATAATTTTATGTGCCAATTTTCATTAATCTATTTCATTCCATCTTCATAAAATGCTATTCCTTTCTTTCGGTATTTGCCTTTACCAAAGTCAATGACAGACAGTTTTTTCACTTTAACATTTTCACTTACAGCAAATTTATTCACAGAGCCATTTTACACTGCTTTCCTCTGCGCTACAACTAAGCAAAGAACCTATTGATTTCTTCAAAAAACCACTATTAGGAAATTTTTGCCGAAAGATAAGCAATTTTTCAGAATCTTTTCATTTATCAGCGGACAAACTGTCCCCTCATAGACGACGGTTTAAAAAGGGAATTGCCAATTTTTTCATCTGCAGTTATCCTTCGCAATGCATCAGATTTCCTATCTATTTATCAAACAGTATCAACCAATAATAAATCTCTATCCATAAAACAAACTGTAACCAACAATATTTCAAACTACAGAGTCATACGCAGTTGCTAAAGGTCTTTCGTTCAAGCAGTAATAAAAATCTTCCAACGTGCCATGCATTGAAGGGCAGGCCCTCTCTGTTGAACAAATGGACGCGGTGCGGCCTCGGCTGTCCCCGCCGCCCTACGCCGCGCGTCCGAGGCTGGCAGACGGCCGCGGCGGGTATTTATGTGCGGCAAGGCAGTCCGCGTGTGCTCCCCATCGCTACCACCGCCGCCGCCGTCGCCACCACCACCATCGCCTCCGATGACGACGACGACGTCGGCACTACTGCTACCACCACCGCCACCGCCAACAATGCCACCACCACCGCCACTACGATTGTCGCGACCATCGCCACAACGGCCACCACGTGTCCCTCCGCCATTGCAGTCGCCACCACCGCCGTCTCTACCACGCCACAGCGTCGTCGCCACAGCCCCGCCACCGCCGTAGCCTTCTCCACTATTACTATCGCCACCATCGGCGCTGCCACCACCACCAGTACCACCGTCACCGCTGGCTCCGCCGCCGACGTGGCCGCCGCCGACACAGCCGCTTCGCAGAATCCCTGCGGCTCCTTTTAACCCGCGCCTCTCCCGCTGCGACGGCAGTGGAAGCGGCAGAGCCGAGAAGCGACAGTGAAACAGTGCCACCTCCAGCCCCACCTCATGCTTGGCACTCGCGAGCCAAAGAGCACGTCCGTCTCGGAAGCGGTAGGGAGGAATCTGTTCCGTGAGAACGATTCGGAACCGGATAATTGAAACAGGCAGGTCACATGTTCTCTTTAAACCGAGATGTCGCGTAAGAATCTTGTAGTTTGTAGATTGTGTTCATGACCTAGACTAGGAAGCTGCCAACTAATTGTAGTACACATTTGTAATCCACTATGTCAACTGCATGAACCATCTTTCAAATGCAAAAATGAATTCGAATCTGTGTCATTACTTCTTTTACCACAATCATATATATTGTGGTATTACTTCTAAGTATTACTTCTTTTACCATAATCACTTTTACATTTCCTTTACTATACATGAAAAAATACATAAGGGAATGGCAACCTTTTACTGCATTAATTTTTTTTTATTTTTACTAGTAATAATTATTTTTTCATTACATTTATTTATTTTTAATTAAGGAAAAAATAATAAAAATATTCAAAAGTAAATATTGCTTGAAAAAACACAAAATTAAATTGTGTTACTTCTCCGACAAAATGTGCTATATTTTACCATTTTAAAAAAGTATTTATTTTTCAAATCATTTATGTGATAAAATAACTATCAAACAAGTCATTAAAGTAAGTATGTTTAATACTTTAGTTTGATTATTTTCCTAAAAGCGTTTCTGATACACGGAAACAGTGTTACTAGCAAGTTCCGATTCACGACACCACTAGATTACTATCACTTCATCTCGTTATCTTATCGCGTTAACCGCCTAACAATGCATGAGGTGACAAGCACATGATGTACATTATGTGTAATATAAAATAGTTCATAATTAAATCGTTAGAATGCGTTTATGACCAGAAAAACATGTTACAGCTGAGATGCACTATGCAACAAAGAGTTAAAAGGATTCGTAGTAGCATAAGGACACAGGTATAGTAAATTCATAAATTTCGTTTATTTATTCCCTTTAATAAAAACATGGCTTAAAATATATTTCTGAACACGATTCGAAAACGAAGTGTTCCTTCCTCCGCTGACACCCAAGGTATGTTTGAAGCTGTTTTGTATAAAATAAGATATTGTGGACACTTTTATTATATTTCTGGAGGGTAGGTTCTTCTGGGCTCTGTAGCTTTTCAAAAATACCACCCTAATCCGCCAAGGTATCCTCTGCCCTGTTCGCCCTCGTAAGATTTAGAAAAGTATTTCGTAATAAAAACTTAAAGTAAATTTCTGAATTTCCACTTAAACATGTGGAAGAACATGCAATGAATATATGAGGTACGTGTAGGGAATATTCGGAGAATATGTGGCAAATATATGGGGAAAATGGGGGAAAAGTGTGGGGCAACATGCGGAGAACTTGTGGGAAACATATGGGGGATACTTGGGGCGGATTTTTGTTTCTTAAGTCAAAATCTACAAATAAGACCTCTTTGAATCTTCTATCACATTGTTAGAGGTTCAGCGCTTCCGTGTACCCCATTCCGTAGCACGAGTGATTAGAAACAAGAAAAGTCTCGACATTAATGTAAAATTAAATTGACTATTTTATATTCTGTTGCATTTTAACCTCCCAAGTCTGAGACTCCCTGTTTGTTAATAATGCCTTGTTAGCATTAGAACACCCTACCGGATGTTGCTGTAAAACACATTTCAGGGTTTGGCCATTCGAAGTTGGGTTTGGTAAAGAGTGAAGCCATACATTATTACATTATGAAACGATGATGGAACGATGGATATTAATACATGGGTGTGATATTACGATACGAACGAGGAACGAGCGAATATCGTAAACTTCATCCGAGTGTATTAATACCCATTTCATCGAGTTTCATACGGTACTTATTCTTCGACTTATGGTGACTGTTATAAGTTATAATTTACATTGAATAGTTTCGTGGCAGTTGACATGCATGATTCAGCCAAGGCCACCTAGCGGACAGCTACCCTACCTGCCGCAGGTAGCTTCGGTTTACCATTCCGCCTGCGAGAGAGTCCAAAAGTTGCGGCAATTATTCCGAGGTCACCATTTTCGCTTTTTCTCTTATTTCTGGAGGTGCCAACTCATCCTCTGATTCACTAGATATTTCAAACTAAAGAATTGACCGGTTTTTAAGGGCAAACACACGGCTGCAACATATAACACAAAATAACTAGTGTTCTGATCTTAACGTCAGTCAAATGTTCCCTCTGCCACTACTACTCCGCTAGTCAAATAGGATCAAAGTAAAATTACGGTCCCATTTATTTAAAATAATATTCCACGTAAATATTACTGATAATGAAAGGAATTCAAACTGACAAACATAATATAATATTAAATGCAATTTCAATGTACACAATCGAACAAAACATTTACTAGAACGATTCTCAATGGTTAATCAAGTATCAATACTTGTTTTGTTAACTTCTTTGTGATTGGTCAGGAACCTGTATCATAATGAAATCTGTATCGTCATTAGTATAATTATGCGACGGGTTGCAGCCATCAAATGACAGAATTATACAATGGGAGTAGAAAAACTCATTTATGCATTTTCATTGACTTCATTTATTTTGTGTTGCGCAGAGACTACAAGGAGCATGGCACCCGCAAGGAGCTCGACACCAAATCGACGCTGCGCAAAGATGACGCGTCGGCGTCAACCCCCAGTCTGTCCAATTGGAGCTCCTCTTCGTCACGGTGAGTCCTTACAGTGCATCCAGTGACTCCATCGCATTCATTAAAAATAGCCACAAATAAAACTCGTACATTGAGACAAATATCAGCATCAGTGTACGTGTTGCCGTATTGTAACCAAAATCAGTAGCGGAAAGCATCAAGGATGATCGCGAGCGCCGAAGAACTGGAGATCGCGGCCAGAAATTTGGTTGCTGAGTTAGGCATCAACTTTGCGAATTTAAGATACCTGCCGGTAATGGGTCGTCTGCTCTGATCGGCGATTTCTCAGATCACATCAGGCGAATTCCGAAGCAGTACGTAATTCAAAAGTGTCGTGGACCGCGCGCAATCTTACCTTTCCAACACCTTCCCATCTATCTCCCCCAATCCCGTCGGGAGGCAGTGGTGGAGAATGCCCCGTACCTTCCCCCTCATAATCGGCACACACGACCGCGTAAAAGGCCAATCCTACAGAGGACTTATTCGTCTGATAATAAGTATTTCGTGGGAGATTTATATCTTTCATTGATTCACGAGAGTTTTGAATGATTTTTCATTCAAATATATTTCTAACTTAGTTTTTTTCTGTTACATTTAAATCAAAGTGTTTTAATTTCTCAGGGTCATTCTATCTAATGTTAATTACGACACAATTTTCATTAATAATTTGTCTTCCTGTGTAAGTGTGTTTTATTGTCTTACTGTAATGTAATTATAAAACAATGCGAGTTTTCACCATTCGGCGTCATTTACTAAATTGTAATGAACGTGTTAAATTCTGCAAATACAAAAAATACAATTACTGTATTAATACTGACACTAACATCAATGTCTTTTATTTTACAATATATTTACTTATTGAAAATCAGATTATATAATACAATTACAAAATGTTCGTCTACCTCACGAAAGTTTACAAACTTCTATTCAAAGATGTGTTTCTTCTTGAAACTTCTTTTTCGTTAGTCTAAACCTTTTTTCTCTTAGCTGTTATTTGTTCTTTCGTTTTCTTTATAAGCTATTTGATTACTTTTAATGTGTTCCTCGATAAAATATTTTTTATAAATTTTTCTCAAATGTCTACTTTATTTCTACACCTTCTTGTACAATTAGTCTCCTGAATAATGAACAAGATGCTGGAGTGAGAATCTCCTCAATGTAGAGAATCTCTTTCTTTACATTGCCATAGCCATATTTTTTTCTGAAAGTTCAAAATTGAAAATATATTCAGTACGAAATAGGCATGTCATCCATTACCGTGTTACAGTGTAACAATTTTGTATTTTGTTTTTTAGAGGACTTTCACCATAATCGGGGATTCAACTCGGGTCTTCTAACAATAACAATAAGACCTTATCGTAAATAAAAAGACCCAGGTTCCTTCCCGGTCGTGGTGACCGGGAAGTAAACCTGGGTCTTTTGAGAAAACTGAAACGCTTCGGGCAGCAACAAGATAAGCCACACTAGCTCCAGGAAGTATCCATCTAGTCCTATAGGTGAATATATGTATTTTGATCTAAGTGGTCTACCTTCTTCCTGCCACAATCCCTTCATCTATAAGAACAAGACATAAATAGTAACGAGATAAGCCAAACATTGACCAAAATCGAGATACCTATCAACATTAACGAATTGTACGAGACTTCTCGAAGCTGAAGCGGCTCATCTTGTTACTTCCCCAAGTCTTTCAATTTTAAGTTCTCCTTTCATTTCCGAAGGGGCTTTAGTCCCTGAGATTTCCCGTGTGTTCGGTCCTGGAGCCGCGTGCATGTGTGTGCGTCCACAGGAGCCGTGACGACAGTCGGAGCAGTCAGGACAGCGGGTTGGGCGTCTCTTCGCGCAGCAGCTGGAGCAGCGGCAGCACTTCCAGCGCCTCCAGCACCTCCAGCAATGACTCCGACTCGCGCTCCAGCAGCACGGACTCCAACAGGTTAGCCTCGCTCCCTCTCGCCAGGACCGGTAGCGGTAGCTCAGTGCATCAACTGATGTCACTGCAGCGCCTCTAACCGGGAGGTCCTAGGTCCGAGTCCTGACGGCGACAGGATTTTCTACACTAGCTTTTCAGCTAGGTCGAATTCAGCTGCTGTCTGGAGGAGAACTCTAGCGGCCGGCTGCTCTGATCGGTAGTTTTCCGTGGTTTCTCCGATCAACACCAGGCGAATGCCGGAGCAGTACCCTAACAAACGGGCCACGGACCGCGCGCGATCTGTCCTTCCTCTTCCTTGTCCTATCCTCTTCCCTTTACACACACTTACACTAACATACACTACACTACCACATATTCCGGGAGACCGGTCGGGAGCTTAGAGCTTGTCCCGACTGGGGCGGTGCCCCGTTGGTGGGAGAGTCCTGGTTAGGGGAAACCCCACTAGCCGACGGTAGGTCGGCGCCGGATCTCGCCATCCAGCGGGGGAAGATCACCGCCATCTCCCGAGAAAAAACATGCACTACACTCACGGTACTAATGACCTAAGCTGTTGACGCGCCCGGAAACACGAAAAAATCAATCAATCAATCAATCAACCCGCTCGCCAGGCCTCGCAAACGCATCTACACAATATGCGATGGTTACCGTAAACGTTACGGCAACTTTTTTCTTTTCTTTTTTTTTGCTAGAATGCGGGGCAGATAAGACATTTTAAAATATACAATAGGGAGGTCGCAATGTATGCTAACGTTTAATGTGTACATTTTTAATAACTTGTAAATGTGCGTAAGAAGAGGCAGATAAAGAACATGAGAATCATGAATATTTCATTACAAATTGACATTCTCGAAATAGTTTGTTGCAAAACATTAGACCTAATTATTTAATTAGATGGTTGATCTCCTTACTGCGTGATAAACACTTCGAAACATGTGAAAACTTTTATACAGCAATGAGACGTGAGATTAGATGGCTTTTCATGATGAGACTCAGGACAAGGCGTCTTTCGCATCGTTGTCAGTTTGCGGTGGATTCTTTGAGAATCCTTCAACGGAATTTATATGTTACACACACACACACACACACATTTGTGTTATTTACATTAATTTTCTACAGGAGTGAACATATTTTAAACGATCAATTATGTTTCTTATTTTTCTTGTCATGGTTGCTATGACTTTTGCAGAAATTCGGTATTTTATCTTGTTTGGGCACATTAAGGTCATCATTTGCTCCAAAATTTACTCTTCTAAGATATTCTAACGTCATTCTAAATGTTCAATGAAGAAATGTGTACATATTTTTCGATATTTCCTGTGTCCAATGAGTGCTATTTTCTTCGCGAAACATGAACCATAAGCTGCCCCTGCGGAAGTCTCACGCCACATACATGTGTGTTGCGGGCTGCATTCTGTTCATTCACTCTCCTTAAAGCGTAAAAGCTATGTGATTATTAACTGCATGTTATGCAATTGAAAATAGACAACTCTTCAATAGAAATTTATTTTCCAGGCTTAATAAAACTTTAAATGAGGTCCTCTCAGAAGCAAGTCCTTTCGTGTTTTTGTGTTGGAATGGCTATTAGTAAAAATAAATAATGATTATTAACTCATTTTACAGTTAATTTGTTTGGAAATGAATAATTCACATTTCACAGACGGTTATTGTTGGACACTAGTATGGAGATTTATTGATAGCCAAATATTTATAATGATATGAAACCTCCAGACTTATATTATGATTTTATTATTAAACAGAAAAATTATAACGTTGAACCCAAAGCAGGCAAAGTTGCACTGAGTCGGCAATTAAAGAAACACCAACAACAGTCACAGAGAAAAGATTATGTCTAATTTTCAGTCATTTCCTTGAAAAGGACCCACGAATCGTCAGAAATATAAGAAAACTTTCCTGGCAATTACAAGAATCGAAGTTGATGGCATGTTACTCCAGACCTATTTAACCAAAAGGCGACCTTCCTTAGATCCGACAACAAATTAAAAACGTAAGTTAACAGAATGGGCACCGAATAGACGTTTTTAATATTTTTTATTACGATCAACCCAACATGTTTCCAAATTATATTCTTAAAAATATCTTCTCATTTATTTCTTAATAATTTGTCCAACGTATCCCTAATGAATTTCGGACTTCGATTTCATTACAATACGTTGAAACCCGAGATATTCGCGAGTCGGCGAGGCATTCCGCGGGTGTTTAACGCCAGCCCGCTGTTCCGCTCCTAGATTCGCGCAGCGGCCAGCATCGTGGACGTCCACGCCCGACCTGGGCAAGCTGAGCGAGAGCACCCACGGCGAGGTGACGACCGTGAGCTTCACGCTGCCGCGGCGGCGACCGCAGCCGGCGGACACGGGGCAGAAGGCGGCGTCCACGCCCGCCCCGGCGCCCGCCCCCGCGCCCGCCGCCGCCTCCACCCGCGATGGTGAGTGCAAGCAATAATAATAATAATAATAATAATAATAATAATAATAATAATAATAATAATAATAATAATAATAATAATAATAATAATAATAATAATAATAATAATAATAATAATAATAGTAATAATTTAGCTGCGGCGATGGTGTAACGGTTAGCGTATCGGACTGTTATACACAACCAACCCTTCGAACCCGATCGAAGCCGTGGATTTTTAAGGGCGAAAAAAATCCTTCGTACGCCTTCCTTCGGAGGAGAAGTAAAGCCGTCTGCCCCATGTTAGTAGATTTACTGCATGTAAAAGATCCTCAAGCCTAAATGATGCCTCTGAGCTAAATTCAAATCGCCTGTTTCATCGCCCAAGTAATACCTTCTTTCTCCCATGGTTGGTGAAAGGAGCGTAGCAAAATTTGAGTGGCCAGACGAAAGAGCAGGCCTCATGACCTGAGTCTCGCCACGTAAAATAAAGCACATTCAATTCAATAATAATGATAATAATAATAATAATAATAATAATAATAATAATAATAATAATAATAATGTCTTTATTAATGGCGAGGATCTGGCCATAGAACCTGCTCTTCCGCCTAGCCACTGAATCTACATGAATACAGGGTAGTAACATATAAGAGGGGGAGGGCAATCTGTACATTTACGCCTGGGAATGCAAAACTAGGGACCATCCCGGCATACGCCTTAATCGATTGAGTAAACCCAGAAAACCTCAATCAGGATGGCGGCTTAGGGCCGAACAGCATCAATGCATAGAAATGGAAGAGAAGAGAAAAATGAGAGAAGGGAAACATAAATGAAAATGAAGTAGAAAACACGAAAGAGAAAGAAGAAAGGAGAGAGTCTAAAGGAGCGAAAAGCTGTAAATTTATGACTGGGTTTGCAACCCGATCGCAGACACCTGGAGAATCCTCAATTGATTAGGTGCCTCAATATATGGTGCACATGGAAATAAATTTTACAAACTTCTACGGCACGTTGTGGATCAAAGATGATCACTTTTTTCAATAAATATGTTTGGTATTTGGCAAGTACACGAACTCCCAGGAAACGACTGCCCGTTGGGAATGACAATATAGTGGTGTTCATCTTTTTTGCACGTTTTTGACAACAAACCACTTTCTTGAGTTGACAACAGTGAGGTTTGATTCATGCGTGGTAATGGAGTTACATGTTCAGATGCAGTTAAAGTTGATGCAGTCAATGCAGACGCAGCCAAAAACCAGTGCAGAATGGATTGCCTACCAATCTGGGGCGTTATTATAAAAATGGATCACTTGTAACTTCGTTATATGAATTTCCCACCACATGTCCAAGTGCATTGGCCAGAAGTGACCATCTTTGATCCCTACATGCATGAGAAGTTTGTTCTGAGTCACCTGCATTACCAGAAAATATAATTGATGACTGCGAGCAATAAGGCAACGCCTAGCGATCGTAAGAAAAGAGGCTGGGAAATCCCGGTATTTTGAATTTCACCTTTTTTCGATTTTAGAGTGTTGCGCGAACCTGTGAATCAATACTAAACGGCGCCTAATTATATTTGGGCGGTTAATTCAAACGATTCGATATTTCTAACTTTTGGAGTTAGTTAGGTGTGCCATTTTACCTTACGTATCACTGAGTTTGTGGAGTTTGCCGGAATCAAGTTCGTAATCGATCGGTGATTTCTGTGGTTTCCCTGATCTCTTCCGCATTAATGCCGGAGCAGCACCCTCTGTAACGGGCCACGAATTCCGCACGATCTTAAACCTTTCCCCTCCTTTTTCATTCATCTCCCTCAAATCGATTGGGGACGCCATGGAGGAGTATTTCCCGTTCCTTCTCCATCATAACCGACATGCGGGCGAGCAAGAGGCCGACATCTCAGTGGTTTGAATATGGTTGATAATAGTTATAATAAGGGGGTGTATTTTAATGAAATGTCATTGTTTCACATTAAAACAATGCTGTTTAGTATACAAATTAATTTTATGTTGTGACAAAAGTAAATGACCCTTTTTTATACGTCATTTTTCCCTTTTTTATCGATTTCGGCTAATAAGTCATTTTTTAACTTTTTTGTCATTTTTAATGCATTTTTGCTTGTTTAATCGATTTTAATGTCATTTTAAGGGTACTTGCTTCAAATAATATTTACGAGACGCAACAAATGTTCTCTACAGAATTCCTAAGTACCTATACCTGATAGCCTATTCGAGGTCTTCGCTCAGAAGTGGTAAGGTCAGCCATTGTGAGTATGTAATCTAAGGTTCCTACGATGGCTGTCACGCGGTGGCTAGGGCGGACCCCGAATGTTCACTCAGCAAATAGCAAGCAACTCCTCCACACTACTCGGGATTCGGCGTGCGGTTGCTTGGTGTTCGCCGAATAACGAATGTGTGGAGCCGCCTTTAAAGACATTTTCGGGGAAAAGTACCCTACCCTTTAAAAGGCTTCAAAACGGGAGATTTTCCTCACCAAAACTCTTCGTCTTTCCCAGCAGACAAGGGCAGCGACAGCTTCACAGTGCGGCGGCGCTCGGGGACGTCGGCGGCGGCGGAGACGTCGGAGGCGACCAAGACCGCGTCGTCGACTTCGAGCACCGCGGCGCGCGCGCGCAGAGGGGCGGCCGCCGAAAAGACAGACAAGGACAAGGACAAGGCCGAGAAGGCGGAGGCGGCGGCGCGGCAGCGGCGCGTGCGCATCCAGTCCTTCAAGGAGGTGCACTCGGTGGAGGAGCCCACCAACCCCGAGGTGGAGTTCATCATCCAGGTCAGTGCCTGAGCCAAACCCCTCTACCCCTGGCAGACCTCCGACAGTGCATTTCATATAAGAGTAATTATTAATTTAAAAACGTCATTTGTCTATTAAATCTCAAAACTTTGACAAAAACTACTGGTTTCTAAATGAAGAAGCAAGGCGAAAGTATAAGCCAATGCTCAATTTTACACTAAACTGGAAGAAAAACTTTTTATAACTTTTCATGAAACTCTTTTGCGAAATTTTGTCATGTTCTTCTCTTCAAGGAATAAAAATGTCGTGGATGTAATGTATTTACAATGTTAATGTACGTATGAAAAGTCAAGTAAGTCGTCATAAGCGAATAGATCAACAACGCTCCCACATATCCAATTTGATTCAAACCACTCTTTAAACACTCCCACTACTAATAATAACAAAGTGTGAAAATGTCAGCGAAGTCGGTCCAGTAGTTCCTGTGACGGTGTGCGTCACATATACTCACGATTAAATTGCTTGTTGTTGAAACAGAAAAAATGCAAAGATGTTTTCCGGATATCGACATTTTGCACTCAACGGTGAGATTTACTAGGAATAGTAATAGGTTATTTTATGTACTACATGCCAATTCCACTCTACTGATACATCGTGCATATGATTTGAGAGAAGTTTGGGTCAAGTACAGCTAAAGGGTAGAATTCAAGCTACTGATTCAAAACCTGAATGGTCCTGGGAAGTTAAAAATAAATTTAGGTTTGCGACGGCAATAATTAAGGTTAAAACAATTTAAATAATTTATTTTCTGACAAGTAGTTTACTGTATATCATTAAAACAATTCGAAGTCGTCCTTTGAATATTTGAAGAGATCCTATGGGTTAATATTATCTATATTACTAATTTTCAAAACGCGGAGAAATCGAAAGAAAACTATGCAGCCGCCGACCATGTAAGAGGTGTCCATGGTTTCGTTAGGTACCCAGGAGCTCGAGAAAAATCCAGAAACAGCGGAACAGTTTCCATTTTGACTGAAAAATATTTGTGTAATTCCACCTATTTTCATGCTTCACGTAGCGTCTGAATTCTCATGCTCGTGTGTCACTGCTTACGACAAAGCCGACGTCATGCAACAGCAAGGTTCTCAAGAATAGGCCGCCTGTCATTAAATATTTCACGTGTTGAGTTATGGAACAACGACTTTTTTATATTGTTGTGTTCTGTGTTATTGCTGTATTCGTGAAGGCTCTTTTTGTTAAAATGTTTAATTTATTGCAATGTTGTAATAGAGTATTTTATTTGTTGTTTTTGAACAGTGAGCGTGCTACTTTTTGGAAAACCATTTTGTGTGATTTTGTTCAGCAGAATTTTTACTGCTGCAGGCCACTAGTATTTATTTATTTAACGTCAAAAATAATTAAAAACCATGTAACGTATGTGAAAGAAGTGCACGTTTTCTTACGCTCAGGAATGTAATAATTAGCTTAATACGCGCAAGAGACACGGAAATGAGCGTCAATTAACGTACAAATATCATTGACGCATGTATATTTGGATTTTTTGAATTACGTTTTCATAGATTCCCTGTTCAAATCAAGGCACTCTGTCCCCACTGTCTATCAGCTGCCAGATGGCGCGTGTCAACAAGACTGTTAATGCTACTGGACAGTTCTGAGATTTGATGTGTCGAAAAATAAACTTATTGTTGGGCTCTCGACAACATAACGGTCTGTTGACCTGTGTTTTTCGAACCTCTCACGCTAATAGTAAACTTTTGAGAGTCAGTCGGACTTGTGGATCATCATTGGCTCGACTTCTGAACTTCAGTTTCGCTTAGACGTTCGTGCACTGTGGAAGCTGTCCCCGCATCAGATGGTTAGAATTCCTTTTCCACCTATATGGCTACTAATCAGGCAAGTAAAATTTCGGAAGAGTGTTATGTTGTAATTAAACGCGGTCATGTACATAATTTTTAATGTTTAATGAGGTTTTTGGCCAGTCATCCTCGAATTGTACATGTATGTTTTTATAACTCGCATATCTTGCTTATCCATTACGAATTTCAAAGTGAAAAAAAATTGTAACCCCCGACCATCGGAAAGCTTGAAGGAGTTTTCTGTTCCGCTGACACGGCTAACCAAGGACGAGAAGCGCTCTGCGCTAGCGATAACGTGAACTTACTTTATTCGAAAGTGGATCGGAGGCTTTTGACTTAAGATCTTTCCAAGGGCATCCTTAAGCAGAAGAAAGTTTCATTACGAATGGTATCATATTCGTATAAAAGGAATGCTACTCGCACTGTTCATGTCAAGAGACGACTGAGAATAAACTGAGACACTTCTTCAGTGATGTCAATGTTGCCTACTGATGGCACATTCAGCTTTATCAACCCAATTGGTGGCTTGAAAGAAAACGATCTGTAGTTCTTGGTTTTCATGCAGCGATAGCGATGATGAAATCTATAGCAGTGTGTTCATCTAAAGATATGAAATACGTTGGTCCTGTGAAAAAGAAGGCATGTACAGAAAAAAACGTGAATGAAACGACGAAACCAATTAATTTTTGTCACCTAACCATATCTCACGCGTAAGTCGCTGTTGCTCTCTGGTGGCGATGTCAACGGCTGGAGGAGAGATTTAATTGCGACCAGAGGCGTCTATTCTTCGGTTTCTGTAACCTGGTTGATGACAGCTGATCAGCTGTTGCAGTTTCGTCCAATCGGGAGCTTAAATGTCACCGCAGAGATATCACCGTGATAACGTTTTAGCTCTTGATTGAATGACACCGTAACAGCTGATAAAGTGTTATCGGCCAGGTTAGAAAAAACAAAGTATACGTAATGGCAGACATGGCAGGGCCCATGGGCGCCCCTCCTCAGGAGCGCTTAAACTATACCCGCTAAAACAAATGACAACAACCCTAATTTGAAGTATTCTCTCAGGAGCGCAAATTCTATGCTTACCATGAGCTCCTGAACACCGATATACGCCTCTGATTGAGGCACCAGGTCTCACTGGTAGTAACTACGAGATTGACTTTACTGCCCTACTCCTTCCACGGGGGTTCGAACCTCGTTCACACTGCCTCCAAAGATCATGAACTCTTGGGAGAAAAGATGATCGAAACATTTGAAGCTGTAAAATCACCTAATGGATTGGGCTCCAAATTCTCCAAATGATTAAATACGGCATTAGTGCTTGTGTTAAGGAGGACACTCTTACACTAATTACATTTATTTCTTCACATGCTTTTAGGGTTGAATTTTTTTCTTAATGGTTTACAAGATAATCTTTTAAAAGAAAAAATTGCTTTTCTTCCATTCTTAAATAATAGAAATGTTTTTATAATTTACCTAAATGAGAAATAATTTCTGAGATTTGGTTTTCACTTGCTTTTATTATTGTGACTTAAACTTTTCACTTCTAATTACTATTCTGCCCAATATATTTTGTATTTCAAACTTTAATTCATCCATGTAAAAGGATTCTCTTGGTAATGTTCATAGGTAAAATCTTCCAAGAAAAAAACACCAAACACAAATGATTTATCAAACAGCCTGAAAGTTCCATCAATGAAAGTCACAAGTTCGTCAAGTAGTGGTACTAGTTCTGATGATGAAGAAGATAGTGATGATGCCACAAGTACTGCAGGAACTGAAACCACTGAGACAACACTAATAGACCGCAATGAAAGTGAATTGCAGGTAAGAGGAGATGAATATTTTTATAGATTAAAAAATTCTAATGATTGCATTTACTTAACATACCTTTAAATTTATTCTCAGATTCTCAACTTTCTTTAGGAAGCCACATTTGAATTTAATTCAAATTTCCACAAGTGATTTCTCAAAAGAATCAATTTTTTAAAACTTTTTGTTGTTTATTTTTCTCTCCAACATTTTTATTTTTACCATTCTATAGTCTGTAAGAACTAATTGATAATAGTATTTTAACTCTTTGAAGCCAGTTTAAGATTCAATCCCTTCTTGTAATTATTTTTGTTTGATATTTTATTATTATTTCTTCTAGGAACAAATTGAAAGTCTGAAATTGGAGCTGGAAACTTCAAAATCTCGTTGTGACCGACTTGAAAGAGAAAAAAGTGATCTTCTCCTCAGACGCATTGCTTCTATTGATATGCCTTCATCTCGTATGTCTTCTACTGAGGTGAATATACTAGGAAGTTATTTGTGGTCATGGCTCCTCATCATTACACAACAAGCCCTCCCAAAAAAAATTATCTTAGAAAACATACAAATTTAATTTTTACTGCTTATCTTCTTAAAGGAAAATTAATTCTAAAGTTTTTATAAGCAATTCAAGAGCTCAAAATCACACATATCATCATACTACATTTTAACTCTCATATTTTAATAATTGAACATGATTTTTTTTTCTGTATGTACGAATGTCAGTATTTAAAGTTTTTTCAGGGTATAGCATAGGACCTTTTTCTTCTTTTTGCTGTTAAAATATTGTCATTGCACCTTCAAAAACAATTATGGGTTTTCTTCTTCTTCTTCTTCTTCTTCTTCTTCTTCTTCTTCTTCTTCTTCTTCTTTTTTTTTTTTTTAACAAAAATGAGTTATGCACACTTCAAGGGGCAACAAACAATGTAAATTGTATTTAGAGTTGGTTCTATACTATAATTGTATTTAATCATACCTTCATTGAAGGAAATATAATTTGTTGAATCTGTGGAAACATTTTGCACTTCATAAATTGTTTTAAAAGTGAAAATAGCTTCATACTTGAAACCAACTTCAAACAACTCTGACTAGCCATACTATGAAGTGGTGGTATCTTCCAAAAATGTAACAGAATGTTCAAATAGGTCCCATTTTGTACAAGATATCACATTAACATAACTCACGTCTCTTTAAGAGCACGAAAATTTAGTTTTAATGACCTAGGAAGCATCATTTCTGAGTCATGCCTTGTATACAGCATGAAGAGTGTTTCAGGTTGCATGCATACCTTCTTTTAACATATCTTCTCTTATCGTTTTCGCAAACTTCTGTTGTTGTTGCTGTTGTTGTTTTTCAAGTTAAATCTGCGTAATAAAGAACTGGGTGTAATTCCCAATTGAACAGCACAATTATGGAGTTTTATATTAATGGTTTCTTCTCAACAGTACAAAACCATCATCCTTCTTATGCATGTTACACCCAGAAGAGATATAGTTTATTAACATGTGCAATAAAAGAAAAATTATTATTTGAAAGTTTTCAATATGTCTCCTGTAAAATGACTTTCACCTCACATAGCTGTTTTTAGAGATGCAATGACTATACATTAATATATTTCTTTACCACTATTTTATTTTATTTTTATTAATATATCAGGCTAATCGACTGCAACAAAAAATTAATGAGTTGACTACTCAATTGGAAGATATGAGAGATGACAAAAAAAGTTTGTCTCTTCGAGTAAAAGAGCTGGAGCAGGAGATGGATTCTCGACCAGACAAGGCAGCTACCCAGAGAGCAATGGATGATCTTCGGTCAAAATTACTTGCAGCGGAAACTTTATGTGAAGAACTGATGGATGAAAATGAAGATATGAAACGTGAGCTCCGAGATTTAGAAGAAGAAATAGAAGAAATGCAGGATAATTTCAGGTGTGAAAACATCAACATGATCTTATGTTGGTTCACATTAAAATCATGGTCTATTTACACATATTTATATTCTTTATAATTTTTTTTGGTTCATTTATATCTTATTTATAACTTGTGTTAATTTATGAATTAATTTAATTTGTTTTTATTATATTGTGTGGATTGTGATTTTCTTCATTTCATATTAATACAGAGAGGATCAAGCTGATGAATACACATCCTTGAAGAAAGAATTAGAACAAACTACTAAGAACTGCCGCATTCTTTCTTTTAAACTTCGTAAAGCAGAACGCAAGACTGAATCACTGGAAGCTGAGAAATTGGAACTTGAAGGAAAGTGCAGGCAGATTGCCGGTGGGCAGACAGGGCTGGAAAAAATTGAAAAGATAACTAAGCTAGAACATGATCTCAGTGTTGCTAATGAGGTAAATTTATTCAACATTAGCCACTCAGCTACATGTCAATACAGCACATATGTATTTTATTTGCAAACTTCAAGTTAAAAAACAAATCCACAATTTTTTCAAAAGCATAGGTAATGTTTTATTATCAATGGGAATCTATAATAAAAATAAATGTTTTTCATTTATATTTCGAAAATAATGTTTTTCAATTTTTTTTATTTGATTTAATTTATTTATCATCAAAAAATATTACAAAACATATGTGTTGTATCAGAGAGTAGTATGTTCCGAGCACATCTTCTTGAGCTTTTTCTACCTTCTTTAACCCTTGTATCATATCTCCTTTAGTCTGTTAAGTTCTACATGTGGGGTCTTTCTGGATCCCAGGCTTTTCTGACATCTGGAAGTGGTAAAGATAAATGTAAACAGTAATACACAGAGTGTAAATGAATGATCCTATACAAGAATACCTTTTATAAATTATTTTTAATAATAGAATAAATATAATTTATAAATATAAAATATTTCACATAATAAATAACCTCCACCGTACATAGCCTTCATTTTTGGTACATAATATATCAGTGTTATAGATAAAGAGTTTGAGAAAGTTATTTCAAGAGGAAAATTCAAATACTGATGGTATCAGAAACATTTTCAGTGTTTATGACAAGCTGTTTCAAATGATAATGGGAAAGTATCATAGATTATTCCTTACGTCACTTCAGGCCTATGTAACAAAAGGATTAATATCTCTCTAATAAAATCTGAAAAATGTGCAAAATTGGTTTAGTCCCTGCTATATCAGAACACGATAGCTTACATACTACAAATATTCAGAAAAATACTAATAAATAAATGAATCTAGGATCTAAAAAGGCCCCAAGTACAGTTCAAGAGCTAATGAAAGTAGGTATATGTTATAATGTCCTTCCTTCAAATCAAAATTAATAGAATACAATATTATCTCTAGCTACCTTGTCATGAATTCCTAAATGTGTTTTTCCACATCAAATAATACAATTGTGAAATTGTAATTTATTATTTTAGGTTGCCAGTAGACTGCAGAAAGAACTGGATGAAACAAAAGAAAAGCTAAAAGAAAAAGAAGAAGCTGCTTCAAAAGTTGAAGCAACAGTTACAAAGAAGAAGGCTCCAAAGCTTGCCGACATGAGTGGACATTTAGTAAGTACAAAACTTCCTTCTGTTAAACAATCAAAATAACGATGCAATCACTTTGCATCAAGTCATAAAATGATTTTCTGTGAAGGCTCATTTTTTCTCACTCCATCTTGAGGCCATAAACAGCAATTACAAATGATGTATGGTATTAAATGGTCACAGGAGATGTCACCTGAATTTAGCATTAATGTGTCATGGCCATCCCATTTTTGAATTACTTGGATTCATGACATAATTTTGCTTCCATTTAGTTTAGAAATATGTCCTATTACTCTCGTGTTGGTGGACAACACCATTAATCAGAAGTTTCTAGCATGAAGGGAAAGAACCAGCCAGAACATGAAAGCACACTGCAAACACGAAAGTATAATCCTTTGGGATTTCTAGGATGAATTTTTTTTCAAATTTCATGGTTCAATCAAAAATTCTAGATTTTAAATATTTCATAAACCTCAAGAACACAAGAAACTTAAAGGCATATGATAAGTGGTATTTAAAAAAGAAAGAAGTGAAATAAATACAAACATTGCAATACTTTGTACAGTGTTCTATTAATGTAAAAGCTTTTTGTTAATTTCTTTTTTACAAACTTCCAAACTATGTATTGCCATTTCAGAGGGTGTCAAGAGAGTCTCTCACAAGAGGAGGTTCTCAAGAAGATCCTGCTCAACTGCTCCGGGACCTTCAAGATGCTATGGAGAGAGAAGCTGACTTGCGAGAGCAACTACGGTTTGCAGAGGAGGAGGTACATTTCCCCTGAAATCTAATAATTTATCAAAATTGAACAGTTATCATTTTATATTTCTTATTACCTAACGCAATTGATAAATGTTTAAAAGCTGTAGTGCATGTTTTGAAATAGTAATGTTATGGAAAGCGAGTGTAATGTGTTGCTTCATTGTTTTTCTCATGAAGAGGATCCAAATGAATGGAATCATTGAGGACATGGACTTAACATGATCTTTTGAAATGATGATCTCTTGTGGATCAATTATCTGTTGGAATAAGATACATCTGCATGAGTAAAATGATATATTCGATGATATACTAGACTACTCTTGAAGAAAAACATAATCATGAACTTTTAGGGTTTTAATTGTTGGTTTCAATTTAGTTTTCATTGTGGAGCAATTATGCTGCCTCTTGTGCTTCATATTTGGTGCACCATTGTTTTTTCTTAACCCTTCATTTTTGTGTTTCATGGCAATTCGTAGATATCTGAGTAATTTATGTCTTTTTCTTCTCAGCCTATCCCAACAACTTACTTTTAAGATCTTCTACCCCATGCAACATTTTTAACCTTCAGTTTCTTTCTAATATCTTAATTTCTTTCTAACTCTCTCTAATGAGAATCTTATAAATCTGGCTAGATAAGCCTCTAATACTAATATATATCTTTTTGTGTTCTGATGTTTGCACTCTACATATCAGAGTTGACTTAACTGCAGTGCCAAAGCTAGACAATTTTGGGCCCAGAGCAATGCTGGAACATAGCCCCTTCCTGGAAAAAATTAAAAATGTGCAAGTTGTATCAAAAAATTATAAAAGTTATTTTATTTCAACAAATAACAAAAAATTACATTTGACCGGGAAAAAGTTTTTGGAAATATATTTTAAATAATAGTTTTAAGTAAAAGTATTTAGTGATCAAATAATACAATTTCCATGGTGAGCTTAAAACACTAAAAACTTTTGTTGTGTTTAGTTAGTGTTTAATAAAATCACTTGTTACATACATGAAATAATAAATATGAATTTTTATAGAACCTATTTTTGCATTGATACCTATTTTTGCCTAATGTTTGTATTGATAGAGTTAGCATTATTGCATTGAGAGATTTGCATCATTTCATAGTCTTACCTTATAAGTAACTACCTTATAAGTAAAACCTGTCTAAGCCGGAATTATTTGAGTCCAACACTTTCTTCTGTCTTATACAGGTTTCTGGGTTATTCAGATTTGCAATAAAAACTTTCAATTCTGAAAATGCAATCATTCAAAGATGGAAGAGGTTGTATCTCACCTAAAAACTACATGTTATGAGTAACTTTATTTGTTTGTGTTCTTCAATTAGTCCAATTTTCTTACAAAGAGCTAATGTTTCCAATTTGCTGCCTGACATCATAAACACTTGATTTACTCAATACATGCAATTCATTGAACTGAACAACAGTAAATGTTTAGAACCACTAAACCCAAAGCACGCATTACAAGATCTCATCTGTGGAAGAATTGCTTTTCACGTCTCTCCTTCCTTGACACGGGCTTGTGAAGGTCAGTGCTATTACAAATTAACAGTAGCTTTTGCATGAGTAGTGTCGGAACTTCAATGTTTGGATGAGGGTTGCTGGGAAAGTGAATGGACAAGCACAGCTTTGAGTGTGACTTGGTAAGATGTCGCCACACTTACAAGTCATTGTTTAATTTTTAACCAACATTTATTTTTTGTCTTATTCAGAATTTTTAATACCATCGTACTTAAAATTCCTTTCCATTTCTGCATTAGGCAGATTTCCAGCTTATCTGGTGGACTTTGCATTGGAATGTAGTCCGTTCTGAGATTATTTCCGGTGAAGGCAGGTTGCCATCTAATCCACGCTCCACCTTAGACAGGTTTTCCTATACTATGATTAACTATTTAAGGTAAAAAATTAATTGAAAATTTTATGAAATATAAGACTACTCTTCTGCGACTTATAATTTCTCTTTCGTTTTTTAACTAATATTTTCCCATCAGTTCCATTGCTGGGCCCCTTGACTTGCGGGGCCCCGGACAATTCCCAGCACTGTAATGTTGTGGATTGTGATTCAATGTCTGAACTCATGTCTCTTCTAAAACATCCTTTACTTTTTTCTAGTTACTTATTTTTAAGGTTTGTGATATCCTGCTAGTTCAGGTCAATAAAATTGAAATTCTTTCTTTGTTCGGTGGACTTTCTAACTTCATTACGTATCTCATTTCTTCTTGATTTATTTCACAGAAAACTTCTTTTATTGATATTTTCATTTTGTGTTTTTATCTATCTTTGTTGGTAGTGATAACAGTACATTTTCCATGCAGCATATTTGTTTTGTCACTTCTGTAGTAAATAAATATGCTTTTACTGATCCCTTTATTTCATCCTTTGATATTGAGTTGGCTCTTCTATATCATCAAAATATGTGTCATAATGGTATCAATTTATGACCTGTGTCCTGTTGAGTTAGTTCAGAGCCAGTTTTACCACTGTCTTTGCAACAAGACATAGCTAGATCAAAAACAGCTGCTGTCTGGAGGAAGATTCTAGAGGCCACCTGCTCTGATCAATAGGAGCAGTACCCTAACAAACAAGTCATGGGCCACACATGATCTTACTCTTCCTTGTTCTATCCTCTCCCTACACTCACACACATTTACATGAGCCACATTACCACCCATGTCAGGAGGCCAAACACATGTCAGACTAATCGTGAACTTAGAAGTTGATCCGTTAGGGGAGCAATCCTTCAATTTGGAAAATCCTTCATCGTACGCATGGTTTCAGCGCTAGTAGTGTTCACAGATGGACAGACAGACAGACAGACAGACAGACAGACAAACATTTTGGTTTCAATTGTTTTTTTTTGGCATCAAGGACCCATCGAACAGGGATTCTGGCTACACCAAGTGTTAGAGGATCTTTTTCTCTTAATGTAGCAACTGGATTTATCCACATTCTCATTTTCAGGGCCCGGGAATGAATTTTTTTGTGCCGAAAATTCGCCATTTTTTTCGCGCATCATTACATAAGTTGCTCTATACTACATATAAAGAAAAGAAAAAAAAGGCTGGATCCACCCCTGTGTATATTTGGCATATGTGAACTGTGAAGATGGGAAGGGACTAACCTATACCAATTGTCACCACTTGCACCAACTTCTAAATACATGTTGATTTCTAAATAACTATAAAATTGGAATTTGGCAATAACAATTTTATAACCTCTCCTCCGTTTGATTTGGCAGTTAATATAAATTCACTAGTTTTTTTTACTACCTGAATTATGCTTTTTAGGTTTTCCAAAAGTTTTAGGCCATATCCTTTAATGCTGACTAAATCTGATAAGCTCCCAGAGAACATTCTTCTCACCAAAAATTCAGAATATTTCATATATTCCTAATACGTTACTCTGAGAAATATTCACCTAGGCAGGCATCTCGCATAATGTATTCATAGATATTTCATTCTACTTATCTTATTATTTTAGTGCATCATCTGTAATGCTTATTTGAAGTTCCAAAACTCTGTTGAATGAATTTGTGATTCATTAGTAATGACAATATCTGAATTGGAAACTGGTGATCAGATGAAAACATGATCAAAATACATTATTACAAACGTGGAAGAAGAAAATCATAGCATAACTATCAATAATATAACTTAAGCACAAGGTCATTTTCAATTTTGCAAATGTTAACTCTTTCTTGCTATGGTGTCATTGAATAGTCAAATTTGGACCAATTCTAACTGGCTTTCTTTTTTTGTCTACCTAAATAACTACCTGTAGCACTGTTTTAGTTTTGTCCAACTTACATTTTACATGCATGGGAATAAATATAATGGTCTACATCTGCAGCTTCTGGCTCTTACTTCTCATGTTAATAATAAATCTCATAGCACTCAATATCTACATGCTTCAATAATGAGAAAAGCAATTCTTAAATACATTCAAGGAAACAACATTCTATCAAATTACTTTTGATTCAAATGTATGAAAACATTGCAGAAAACTTGATGTATTTACTGTATTGAAAACTTCCAAGAAGTATCTTTAATAACTTTTATATTTCACATAAAAATAAATACATACAATGTCAATAACATGCTTTGTCCCAACATATTCATCAAAATTGGCCAAAAATATAATTGGAAATAAGTAAATGTGACTCATCAGTATATACGACAAATAAAACAATACTACTTTTCTTCTGGAAAGATTTTTCATATACATGCCATGTTTATTTTTTAAGAAAGTAATCTGAAAAATAATGATGACGATAATGTAAAATTATGATGATGTGATTTGAAAAAACAGAAAAAGATCTGTGTCCAGAAGTGTATGTTGTATGTTTAATAACTACAAATCTAACCATCCTATCTTACTTCCACATTAAATGTGTAAACATTAATCATGTTTTTGTCATCATTTGCAATGGGAGAAATCTTAAAGAATATACATAACTAATAGCTAGTTTGTTTGGGAGTTATATCTGAATTGAATCACTGTTCCAATGCATTGTAATTCACAATATGTTTAACATATTAGAAAAATTTTCAATATTTTGTAAATAATACTAAATAATGTTTCAACTTTTAAGCATATTAAAAACTTTCAAAATTGTATTTAAAATTTTGCATGTGCTGAAATGTGCTGAAAATACAAAATCTTTAGTAAATAATGTTATTAGCTTCAGAGACGAGCAAGATTCAAGCCTGTCAGAAGACACGACCCAAGTTATTCTCTAACTTTGGATGAAATTCAGAGAGATGAAGCTTTCTCATTGTCTGTGGGAACACAAACTCTACTCAAGAAATTAGAACAATGTGATGAAGATAATGAAGAAACATTGAGTTCCAAAATGAGACCAGTAATCATTAAGCAATCCAAAGGAACTCAATCACCTTCAAGAGACTTTTATGAACATGATGACCTACAAATGTATAAAGAAAATAATTTTGAAAAAACTGAATTTCTTCATATAATTGGAAGCACCAATGCACAAAAGAAACAGAAATACACACAAACTGAAAACACAAGTAAACTTCCTTCAAGAAAGTCAACAGAAACTGAAACATCTTGCTTACAACACAGAGAAATGTTTACTCAAACCATTTCATCTTCATTTTTACAAAAAGATAGTGAAATTCAAACTGAATCTTGCAGTAACACAAAGTGTGCAGAATATACCCAGACTTATGTAAATTGTGAATCAAAAGGTATGCAAACTTATAATTCACAGGAGGAAAAAACAGTGCAAACTAAAAGTGTAAAGCAGTCCTCATCATCAGTACAAACATTATCTCCAGAAACAAGAGATATAAGTTGTGAAGCAAAATTAGAAGATGAAAGCTCAAAATTTGAAAATTCGCAAGGATTGGAATACCTGTGTAGGCGGTGCCAACAGCAACAAACCGAAAGAATGGCATTATCAGACACTGAACCTGTTTCCCAAATTATTTTCTCAAAAACTGGGGAACAAAACAATGGCAGGGCAACATGTCCTCCTCTTGGCCTCAGTGAAGCAAGGCAGATGCAGTTCTCAATGTCAACTCTTTATCCTGCTCGATTTCTTCTCTCTAGCTGCTCACCCATGGGAATGCTGATGAAGACTCCCCTAGGTATGCAGTTTAGAAATTGGCACTTGCAATAGAGTGTGCTTCTCTTCTCTTCAGAAAACTTCACTCACAGCACAAGAAATACACATTCCAACTGTTTTGTGAAATAACAAAAATAACCTCATTACAACTATGTAAACTATTCGTAAAATAATGTAAAGTCTAACACATTCTGAAAGTACTAATCATGTGATTTAGTAACAATCCCTATTATTCATTTGTGTTGGACATGCACTAAAGAAAACAAAGAAAGTGTTTAGTAGGCAAAATAAATCATTTATTTCATAAATAATATTAAATTGAACATATCTAGTTATGAGTCAGAAACAAAATAATTTTGTAACATATCATACATATGAAGACAAGATTTCTTTTTTCTTGAAGTTATTTATTCTTTCTAGCTTTTTACAATATTTTATTACAAAATACCGATGTTTCAGAGATTACTGAGGTCAGCTTGATCAATTTGAAGCTTAGAGTAGAAATAATTCTGTAGATATTTTAGCAGGATAGATTGATGTGAAGAACCGATGACGTTTTTTTTCTTACTCCCAGATTTTAATGATTTTTTTATCAAGTGCCAAATACTCACAAGCCAATGTTATGAGTTATAACACTGCTTAAAAGTTAGTTGTTTTGTCCTTGGAATGTGTATTTCTTCCTCTCAAAACTATGTTGAAATGTTCATGGATATTAAATAAAATGATCCCTATTTGCTTGGTTTCAGGCACAAACCCTACGCAAGAAGACTGCAAGGATGGAGGATGATAACGAATCACTGGTCTTGCAGCTGAAGAAAATGGCTACTAAGGCCAGAAGTATGTTATGTCTTAGGCAATTTGTCCCATATAAATTTTTTCTGAAGTATTTGGTAATCAGAATATATATTTACACTCCAGTTTTCAAGACCCCTTTACAAAGAATGATATCCAACACTAATATGCTATTCACTTTTGCTCCCTTAATTTAACTTTCATTTTCTGAGCCATGCCCATTTTCTACGGCTGCATTAACTGATTCAATTGTGAAGGGATTGGTGCCAATATCCAATGAACATCTTTGGCATTCTCTCTCATGAAACCTTTTTTTCCAAAAGCTATCTCTGGACTTACTGATTTTGGTACAAGAACATTGGCATCTTTTCATTCAAGTATACATTTCAACAAGAGAGACAAGCTTTTAATATTTATTGCATTAAAATATTTACTATATATTTTTTTGTACTCTATTTTATATTTTCTTCAAAAAATTAATATATCTGAAATTTCAGCAAGCAATATATTTTAACTTCTCAAGCTTTGTGTTCTATTTTGTAAATAATTATTTGTCTTTCTTGTTAGTGCATAAAGGCATTTCTTATTCATTTCAGACTTCATTGCCTACATTCCTTAATAAATCACATAATGTTTTATTCATGTAATTAATAATTCTAACACCTTAACACATAGCATGTTACATTAAAATGTTAAAGTTCATTTTTCCATTGAAACATTAATTGCTTGAGTAACATATCTTACTACGCATTTTCAATTACCCTCATCCAATTGAAATTTGTATAAAATCTTTTGTATACCATTTCTCACTGTTTGCAAAATACAGAATTTATGATGTCCAAATGCTTGTTTCAACATCTAACTTGAAATTAATCACTTATTGTATTTGTTGTAATTTATGTAATGAACTGATGCCATATTCTATGCTTTAAATATTTTTATTGAACTATAAATTAACTTTGATTGTTTGCATAAACATTCTTGGCTTTTTACTAAAGTAATGAATGCTTCATAAAAAAGATATGAATTCTAATGCACTGCAGACAGAGTGAGTTCTGCTCAAGAACTCATGAGTACAGAATGCCTTAGTAGTTTTGTGCTTACATTCCTGACCTCCAAATATTTCTTCTGAAAATCTATGCTTTGGTTGGCTAATAACAATATTTTCAATTAATTTATTCAGTAGATTGTGAGGATTTGCAATGACAATTATTAAATTAGAATAAATTAATCTAAACCCTGAAGAAAAAAATTGGAAAATGGAAAATTATTTAAAAACTTGGTGTTCAGACATGTAAGAAATACATTGAACACATCTTATGCCATCTGTTAATAACCTATGCTTCAGAAATGAATTATAATATTAGTTACATTGTTCAATGGATATTAAATATTTATGTCATTGTGAGTGTCATTTCAATAGGCCGAATTAAAAGTCCCAGCCCTGCTCGTATGACTCCTGAGCCAGCAACAGAAAAAGATGAAGGAATTGCTGAAGAAGATGACCCAGCAGAGCTACGACTACAACTGGAGCTTAATGAACAAGTAAGAGGAAAAAAGAAAGACGACTAACTTAACTCTTTGCCACAAGTATCAGAGTTTTAACTGTGGTATATTGAAAGAATAAATTGCCCATGTATTGTACATTGAATTTCTCAGAGGTATTAAAGTCTGAAGATACTTATTGTCGTACATGAAAGAAATACAGTTTAATTAAATATTTCCCAGAATTTTGGGCAGGTAACAAAAATGTATGTACTTTTATATATTAATTAAACATTATGTACTTTAATATATTAAAAGTGAGATAATGACATTGCTACTTATATGAGAATCTGGGGATGCCCAGAGAAAACAAGAAGCCTGGGGCAGTGGGCCCCTTATTTCAAACAAAAGTTCTACCCCCAATACATAAACAGAATTCATTTCTCCAGACAACAGATATAACTTTAGAGCATTTGATTTAAATTGGAAGTAAATAGATTTTTATTTATCGTGAATGAGAAAAAAAGTTTGGGACCCCAATTAAGTCAGGATCTAGGGAAGGTTGTCCCAGCAGCCCCACCTTCTGGGTGTCCCTGCAAGAATCCCTAAAACTATTTTATTAATTTATAATTTCTCAGTAAATAGGAAGCAATGTCTTTGTCGCTTAACACCTTTATGAACACTAGTCTTCAATTGTCTAATGAAAATCAATCCTAAACTTCTTGAAAGTTAATTAGAACATCTAATTAATACATGACAAATTTAAGAATTGAGGTTGAAACATTGGTTAATTGGAAAATATCAGATCAAATTTTAACCTCAGTTAATCAAACCTTGAAAAATCAGTGTTCTATAGACCTTTGCAATGCATTTGAGACAATTGAAGTATTTATTTTAGAACTTCACAATAATATTTACTAATGCAATCTGATCTTTTTAAGTGAGTTAACTAATAAAAAAGAATGATTAACTTGATATAATATTGTATTGCTTCAATACAAGAAACATATCAACAATAATCTGGGTCTTTGAGGACTCTTTGTCTGGTTTCTTGCCTAATATAAATCACAAATTTTTAACACATTTTACCTTCAATGATGTGATAATGATTGACTAGTGCACTATCATGGATGCTCTAAGAAGCTTCATCATTGTACTAGTGAATTTATTTTAGCACTAGTTGCATTCAACTTTGATTATAGTTTTCCTTTCTAAAGACAAATGAAAGATGTTTGAAATGAATATGTAACATTTCTAATCATAACTAAGAGACTAAAGATGTTCGTGAAAAATTTGTACCTTAGAGGTCAAGAATCAAAGCTCCATTTTCAGAAATTTTGAGGTTTTGATATTGAAATACTTGCAAGAAAGAAATTTATTTGAAGGTAAAAGTAACTTAATTAGCATACTTTTGATATGGTAAAAAGAAGCTGTAATTACATTATTACAACCAAGGATGGGGATAGTTTTTCAGTCTTTCTGTTAAGTACAGAATTTAATAGTTGCACCTCTTGACCTCTGAGGAACATAAATATTAATAATAGAAATAGAAACATTACTGTTGACCCTCACTTCCCAATCACATATTAGATTACAAATCATGTGGGAAGATGTTGTTATGTTTCAGAAATTAACAATGAAAACTAATAATGAAACACAATGGTTTGGCTAATGCCTCTTGGTACAAAAGCAATACTCGTTTCTTTAATAACTACTACCTTTGTTTCCAGGAAGCTGCAGTTTTGCGTCGAAAAGTTGATGAGCTTGAAAAGGAGGGAGACACATTAAAAAAGAAAGTGAAAGATCTTCAGGACAAACTAAATGCAAAACCTGCTAAGAAACTAACAGCTTCATCAATAGTAACACCAGAGCCTGGAAAGGGAAATGCTGTATATGAACAGAAAATTAAGGTTGGACATTTGTGTTCTGATTTTTTTTAACCCATTATGAAGTATAAGTTTTATTAATTTTAAAATATATTTATAAGAAATTCCTTAACTAAAGCTCTAACAAATTATGAAAATTTTCTATAATTTGAACTGTAATTCAAATCATTCATAGCATCCTATTTTTATTTCCCAATTTTTAATTTAACTCACATTTTCCCCAATTCTTTATTATAAGAAACATTAAACGAGATTCAATGGGATACTAGAATTACTCTCTATTAAAGGACCTTGTGTTCTGCACTCAAAAAATCATATAGATATAATAGTCATCATTTAGGTATAAAAGTTTCCTAGTCAGAAGATTAAACACTAATAAGATTCTTATTGCAGGTTTTAGAAGAAGAACTTTCTGAATGTCGAATGAAGCTTATAGAAAAGGAACGTGATGTAGAAAGGCTTCATGCAGAACTTACTTTGACTCAGAAGCGTTCTAAGGGATCCATTCAGAAAAGCAAGTAAGTTTAAAAAATAAAATCATTGTATGTTAATTACTTTTGTATAGTTTTTTGTAAATACAGAAGATTGGTCAATTTACAAGCACATAAACA
The DNA here is from genome assembly GCA_011170035.1 of Teleogryllus occipitalis. Taxonomy (NCBI): domain Eukaryota; kingdom Metazoa; phylum Arthropoda; class Insecta; order Orthoptera; family Gryllidae; genus Teleogryllus; species Teleogryllus occipitalis. The sequence goes on along the minus strand of BLKR01002115.1, from coordinate 98,074 downwards.
AATTTTTAGAATACATTAAAAATAAACATAAGTCACCATGAAGAATTAAGTTAAACAGTCGTCAGAAGAGATAAACAATTGTAGTTCCCAATTCCAAACAAATATTATGGCCAAATTTAGTTTCTAAATTATTTACCTACCTCCACATCCTCCACATTGGGGCTTATTACCATAAATTTGTCTTCACAAGAGTTGTATAAAATTTAGGTATAATCCAGTTTCTCAACTTTCTCTCAGGAATTTCCCTAGATAATAGGGGGCTAGTGAATTAATTTCTGTAATTTAACATTGGTTTTATAACTTTGGAGTAACGGTAGCAGAACGTACAATGGACACACACAAACTTCTATGCCTGGGGCGGGATTCGAACATGCAACCCTTCAAGCCAAGGTTGCCATGACCCTTAGCAACCTTGACTACCTTGGCCGGCCGAATCACAATTTATTTCCCTGCATGCTACATTATAGGCAAAGAATTACATTATAGATATAGAAAATCTCTGATTTTCCTGTGGGAGCTTATGGCGCTTATGTCTGAAACATTCACAACATGGAAACACTCAAATGATAAGCTGAGTGAAGGTCAATGCAACTTCAACCCCATATATGTATAAAATTTATGCTAGATTCAATTATTTTTCTGTAAGTTGAGTAAGGAGTGGACCAAACCAATGAAGCCTACAGTAATGGGGGTTAAACTAGTGTAAGATTCAAAATTTGTTAAGTAGAGCAACCAATAAAATCAGATGCCATGCATTTAATAAAGCCCAGCATTTGGAGAGCTTTATTTACAATGTAATCAATGTGTAAAAGGAACCTCTGCTTTGTGTTAAATATAATACCATATTGCACTACTCTTGCAAGGGTTTGGGAACAAATTACTTAATGAAATATTATTGCAGATCTAGACATAGAATATGTCACGATCTTACATTTATCTCTCAGCAAGAAGAGCCTATTTTCATTGCTCCAATCAAAAAATGCCTCAGTGGTAATGGTTGACTCTCCAATAAACATTCAATTTCCTTATAAAGTTTTTAAGTCATCAGCATACAGTAAGAACTTAACAGATTTTAATACAAAATGTGTATTGTTTTATAAAAGTAGAAGCAATAGTGGGCATAAGTATGACCTTTGGGGAACACCTGAGGGATTATGAATATCTTTTAAGAGAAAAGAGTTGAAAAGTCATACTAAGTTATAAATACAAATTATATATTCATTTTTTTTATGTCTTGTGAATCTGTAAAACAAATAAGGAACCAACCATGGTGAAAAGAGAATAAAGTAACAAACATATTCCAGATATTTTTTTTTTTTTTAATTTGTTGCGTCTACACCTTGACGCAACGCGTCTCCAAGCCCCTTAAGGGGCGTTGAGCGCTTTGCACTTCTCGAAGTAATCATCCATTAACGTGCTTTACTTTTAATATTAGTCAAGTCTCGTCACGTCGCAGTCAGTCAGTGCCTTATATCCCTTCGGCCAGGGGCTCGACGGCGTTAGATCCCGGGGTTCCTGGCCGGTCACCCAACCACGAACCCGCGAGTCTCGAATGCGCTTAACCTTCGTGACTTCACGGAGCGTAGTAAGCGCATTCGGCTAGCGCCGCCGGCTTAATTCCTAAGAAAGAAGAATTTATTGATTAACTTATCTCTAACCATAAACTATTTTTATATATTTGTTGCAGATCTCTTGACAGTGGAAATGAGCAACAGGCGCTTGATCTGAAACGACAGCTTCAAGTAATAGAACAAGAAGCAAATATTTTGAAAAGTAAAAATCAAGCACTTGAGTCAGAAAATGAAAAATTAAGTGCTGAAAATAAAAGACTGGTTTTATTAAGAGGAGCAAAGAAACCAACTGGAGATAACTCTACAGAAATGAAAGAAAAAGTCACAGCATTAGAAACTGAATTGTCAGAAGCCAAAAATAAGGTATGATAATTGATAATTAAATTCCTTTTAACTTCTTTCATGTGAATAGAGTAACTAGTAGAGACCTAGTACCTGATACATCTCAAAGAACAAATTCAATCATTATTATTAATTATTCCCATCTATATTTCATATAGAATATATTTAATTAACCACAGCACTTTCCAATCTGCATAGTTTCTGATGTGATTTAGTATAGTTGTAGCAATATCTGCTGACAATATCATATTTTTATGTATTGTAGATCCCTCTATTATTAATAAATATTTTTAACCATCTATGATTTGTGCCTTGTACAGTTAGTGGACCCTCCTAATGATATTTGCCTCCTATTGATTTCTATTATATACACTGCAAATATCATATACACTGCAAAAATAATATACAATATAATTACAAATATGTTTATTATTTAACAAAAATCTGTGATGGCCCTCTCCAAAATGATTGGCTGGATTTGCCCCAGCTCAAAACCATGAGTCTTAATCTGGTTAATAAGTTTGAATGTTGTGAGTTCTTTTTGTAGTTAAGAGATAATTATGGATGTGAATATCCAGGTCTAAAATCAACTTTTTTTAACAAGACGTCTGTCTTAAAATAAATTTTGTAATAAATTGTTTGAAATTGAAACATTGCTCTTTCAGATCAAAGAACTGGAAAGCAAAGAAAGCTCAGAAAATAAGACTGATGAAAAGAGTGGAGAGAAAAATACAAAAGAAAATGCTGATGAAATAAAGAAACTGAAAGGAGATTTGTCAAAGGTAAATGAATTAAAAATGACTGCAAAGATACTCATAGAGAAAAGACATTTGCGTGTTATATTTAACTATATTAATATAATTTAGTCTCAGCTTTCTGAGACAGTAATTCTTAGTTCCTTACATGAACTTGTTTCCTTTTGTCTAAATGGAAAACTAGACCTACTAACTTTTTTCCTGTAATTAAACAAGTTTAAAAAATCTATTGTAAAATTGTCTTAATATATTTAAATACTATACTGTTACTTTTCATAATAAACAAGTTTAGAAGAAAGAATTTAAGCAATGGTTTGACATTCCTACTAACAATTTTGTATCATTAATATTGTCATCATCATTTACAATGATGACAACAGTGACAACAGTAACAATAACAATGACCATGACAAAAATACATTGAGAATAGAGAACATTCTAGGTATATAATTTTCTTCATATATTCTGTTGTGAATAAACACAATGATAAAATCTAAATTCATTCAATTAATTTGGAATATTTGAAAAGATAGCTGAATATGAAATTGAGTTGTTTACGTCTGCTTCTGTTATTTTGTATAATTCAAATTTTTATTTATGTTATTTATGCCAATTAGTTGTATTAGAACTTTTATTTTAAAACTACGGTAGGAATCTCCTTGACAAAGACATACACGCTGACAATCATCTTGGACAGGATACTAGGAAGCTTAGTTAATAGAAACTGTGTGGATTTGACACTCAAACATCTGGGTTAATAGATACCTCCACCATATTACCCTTAGTTAAGGGAATCCCTAGTGTATTAAAAACTTCTTATACCTTCTGCACATAATATGCTAAAAAAAGATGAGTTTTGTAGGATAGAACACATCATTCACCCAGAAGTCCCACTGGGAGAGGGGTCTCAGGGCATCTACTGGATGTCACTACAGTGCCTTTCACCGGGAGGTTCTAGGATCGAATCCAAACAATGGCAGAATATTTTACACTAACTATATTTCTAGGTTGAATTCAGTCACTGTCTGGATGAGAATTCTAGCAGCTGACTGCTGTGATTGGTAGTTTTCCATGGTTTCTCTGATCAATACCAGATGAATACCAGAGCAGTACCCTAACAAACGGGTCAAGGACCGTGTCTGATCTTTCCTTCCTCTTCCTTGTCACTTTTTACTTATGCACACCTACAACTACATGCCCTACACTACAACACATTCTGGAAGACTAGTCAGGAGCTTAGAGCTTGTCCCAGCTGGGGCAGTGCCCCACTGGTGTGAGGAACTTGGTTGGGGAGTACCCCGCTAGCCGGCAGGTAGTTTGGCACCAGATCTTACCACCCAGCAGGGAAAGACCACTGTCACCTCCCAAGGGGAAAGCATGCACTACATTTACAGGACCTTAGCAATTGACATGCCTGGAATCACTAATCAATCAATCAAAAACCCATAAATTCCACAATGGGTTTTTAGGTAAATAGAGTTGGATAGGGAAATACCCTCTCCCTAGGGATGCATCAAAGAGATTTAAAATAAAAACTGAATTTTATATATTATGCTATGAAGAAATCAGTAGATGGTAATGCAATCTGCAACACACATAATGCTACAAACATAGAATGATGAGGCATAATTCAAAAACATAGCTTTCTATGCCCTTGAAATCCAATTTTCATGTCGACAAAGGATTATGAGCCTCTAGGTTGTAATCTACAAAATGAAACCTTTTGTAACGCTTTGTCACATTTCAGAGGTGTAACTGTTTTGTGTACCCCCTCTGCAGCACAACTGACATAAGCATGCCCACAAAATATAAACTCATAGCTTCATACTTTTCAGATATGTGGCTGATACTTTCCAAAACAAATTCTACAAATTCTGAATAGAATTTGTCTTTCCTTTTCTTTCAGATTGAAAGTGAAAATCAGAAGTTAAGTGAAACTCTCAAGAGGCTAAAGGATGAATCATGTGCTGCAGCATTAAAATTCTATAAGCAACGCACTCCAAAGAAACCAACAGATCTAACTAGTAAAGTGCAATTGAAAAAAATGGTTGAAGATCTTGAAAGTGAAATAGGTGATTAGTAACACTTAAAATGTTTTAATTCTAAGTTGGTCTGTCAAATCAAAATTTTAATTTGAATGTTTTTAACTACTGTTTCCTTTTAATTTTCATAGGAGAAGTATTAGTTGCACTGAAAAAATCAGAAATGGAAAAATCAAAACTGAAAACAAGTAAAACTGCAGGAGAAGATGCGTCTTTAAAAGAAACTAAAGAAAAATTAGAAACTGCACAGAAGAAAGTTGAATCCCTGGAAAAAGAATTAAAGCAAGAAAAAGAGAAGTCTGAAAAAGAGAAAAATAAATTAACAAAGGAGAAAAAATCAGCTGAAGAAGGTCAGTGTTACTTATTTTAATATCTTATGAAAAAAGACAAGTGATTTACAATTTATAAGCACTTGCAGCCATGATAACATATGCTAATTAATTACATCTCACTACCAAATCTTGAAAAGTAGAAAAATAAATGTATACTTAATATTGCCTTTTAAAATAATGTAAGTAAAAAAATGTTGTAAGAAACATGGTTTTTGGATATTAAAAAAAGTTTTAAGGTTGTTTTCAATCACACCATCTTTTTAATCAAATTGACTAAATCCCTCATAATGAAGTATTGTAAAATAATTACTCTCATAAAATTGTAATTTTCACTTATTTTTCAATCTGCTCAACATGAAACATAAAGTTAAATGAATATCTATAGTTAAATAGTATATTATCTCGAAGATCATAAACAAACTCTGTTAATAGTATTGTTATTGAAAATAAAGATAGTATTGTAGTGATAAGTGAATGAACATTGGTTCTCAATTGTGTTCCCCCACTGTCAGCAGCAGTGACATCCCTATTGCATAAGACTAAGTATTAAGCATAAGGCAGATTTCCATCAGTGGCAGGATTTCAGATCTCCTATTATGGGGGTGGGGGTGGGAGATTTTTGCGATCTAGTGCAATTTTAATGTAAGACTCATGTTCAGTAAACTTAAATATTTCCTTCGTTTTTTTCAACTTGAGGTTGGGAGGGAGCAATTGCCTACCTTCTGTCATCCGCAAATACCCCCACTGGTTTTCATGGTATTGTAGAGCATAAACTAAAGAATCCATACCATCTGTCATTGTTTCATGAACAACTAATGTTAAAGAAAATGTTCATATCATAAAATTTTTAGCCTAACATCCAGCTGGTTCACCATTAAATGGTGAATCTGTACATCTGAGTAACATTCAACAGAATTGATTGGGATGAAAATATACTTTTTTCACTTTAAATCAGGGATTCACAACCTTTTTTGTTCATTGACCCCTTTTAAAAGAATTGTTGGCTTCATCAACCTCCCTCACTTTATTATTTATAATTTATCATGCATAATTATTACATTAAGAATTGATAAAAATGTCTTGAAGATTACAATTTTGTTCACCAATATTTTGATAAATATCTAGATTTTCAATAATTAGAGAAGCTTTTATTGCTGACTAGCTGATTTTCATTCATGTGTAATTGTTACAAAATGTTGAGTATTTTTGAATGGCCAAAACATTTCTCCAGCAGGGGGACGTTTTTTTTTTTTAAGTAGAGCAACAAAACAGATAACAAATTACAAATTCGCTGCTTTTCTCCATAATAGAATATCATTGTCAAAACATGGTTATAATTTTTTTCAGTTTTCTAAACAACCTAAATAGTTCTCTAGCTAGTTCTGGGATGCTCCAGTCAGAAAAAGGGTCCCTAACTGCAATGAACATGAAATAAAAGAGTTTTAAATGTAATTGGTAAACAGTAATAAAATGGCTGATGCAATGGATAAAATAAACATGAAGTTCAATTTGTTTTATTCCTTGCTGATATCCATCTGTGGGGGTCTTTATTAAGGTTCCCTTACTTAAGGATCCTAAGAATAATAAGGTTACCCTTTATTAAGGATCCTAAGAATGAACAACAGATGTGAAAGAAGAGAAACAAATTTGTAATTTATATAATTTGTTGCTCTATTTCTGAAAGAAATTAATGATCAAGTTCATTTTATCTTTTTTGTGATCAATGTGAAATGAATCTGATATTCTCTTCTGAAATTTATGATAATTTAATTAAATTGATTCACTTTGACATGCCATTGAAAAGAGCCTATATAACTTTATTCTATAGTATTAGGTTGATCTGTTCATATATTTTCAATTCTTCTTCTCAATACTAATATTTACATTCACACCTATACAGTTCAATTGCCCAGCTCTGCTCAAATCCCTATTTTATAATTAATGATTCATTAACACTCCTTTTTAACCCTTTAGTGGTCGCGCTCAGAATTGGAACATGAGTGGTCGCGCGGACTACAATTGTAACTCGTTTTTAAAGAGAGGAATCATCTCTGCTGAACCCTCAGCCCCTTCTTGGATTCCCTGCAGAAGTCTCCCAAGTGTTCTTATTGCTGTTGTCAGATTTTCTTTTTAATTTCTGGTTTCTTAAAGGACAAAGCAAAATCCTTTAGAAATCCCCTTCTGGTCAACCTTTCTCTATTGGAGTACTTTGCATAAACATCCAGAGTATCAATTGCAGCGATATTCATATTGTCAGCTTAGGTCAGAAACTGAAACGCAAGTGGTCGCGTGGATTACTATTGTAATCACTAGTGTGTGCTTATCACTAGTGCAGCAGTTATCACTTGAGTCATATTTTGCTATCATTTGATAGTTGAGGCCTTCTACGAAAGGTTCTGAAAAGTCTGTGCCAAAAGTTTGTCAACTCTCGCTGTAAACAGTGAACGAATATGACTGGATTACAATAGTAATTACAATAGTAATCCATGTGACTACTGAAGGGTTAATATTTTATTACTCATGAGCATCAAAATACAATGTAATATAGCTTACCTGGTGCATGCAGACAAGCTGTCCGTACAGATCAGCGATTTCTGGAAGTTCTGTTTGACTAAATAATTCCTTGATTGTTGCAATTAACTACAAATATCAGCCTTCTTTTCAAATAATAAATACATTATTTATTTATATTTTATATTTAACATATAAATATACAATATTTAACATTTCCTAATAAGCTTATTTATATTAAATATCATTTCAATTATTGTCCTTCCTATATAAATCAATTTACGTGTTCATGGTTTCCTTCAACTCTTCGTGTGCATTCAAGAGCTCAGATGAATTCGTGATGAAGAAACGTCCAACATTCACGATGTCTTCTTTCTTCGGTTACCGCGCTAATGTATCCTATTTCATCCTGCTTAACACAATATTATATGATGTTAGTGGCTAAATAAAAATGTCAACCCACGACTCTGGTAAATTATTGCAGGTTCGTTGGATAGTCGTCATAAATTTTTACTTATACACGATACATTCTTATCCTTTACCTACGGCAGACGCCTTACTGTGTCACATCCTAATATTCAAAAATAAATTTTCAAACAATGGAAAAGTTATGACTTATTCCCTATTCCAATTGTATTCACATAGATGTGTCCATTTTTCTATTAAATCTACAATTATGTGATATTAATATTATTTAAATAATTTTTGTTATAACTCTGATGATGATAATAATAATAAGGACAACATGATCCCAGCCCACTCCTCCCCTATGTTCGATGTTATGTCTTAACCAATATAGAGCAACATCACCCACCATGCATCCCATCTAATGATAATCCACAATGTACCAAATATGTTATTGTCAGCTCAATGGTCACCAGTCAAAAGGGAAGGTCCAGATCCTTCTATTCATGATTATGTCTCCTCCAAACATATTTCTGTTTATTACAAGGGGCTTTGCTTCCCTCTCCTGGTAAGTTTTTACACTGCGAGTATTCATCTTTTCCAGGTTCCTCAGGCTTATTTATTTATGCCCGCTGCCATAACAAACTGTCTGCACTAACTTCATTCCCTCTGTATGCATAAAATAAAACATAGCAACATAATATTTAATAAATACTATAATTCTGTTTATATTAAGAAAATAGAGATGGTCTCTTGGGTTGTCACAAATGGGATCTTGATTGATTTTATACCAATCAATCACCGGTTCATATTCGAGTGCACCCTCTGAATCGCTTCTTTGATCATCATTGAACACTTTATAAATTTCATTGACCCCCAGGGGTTGATACTGACCTTGTTGGGAACTCCTGCATTAAATAATGAAACACATTTTTAAAGAAAATATTAAATTGTGTTACAATTTGTTGTTTTTTTTGTAATGATTATTTATAAAAAATGTTAACAATTATTTATAACAATTATTTATACTTAATAACAAAAATAACTGTTATAAAAAATTGTAAAACAACTATGTATTTTCAGAAATGTTACTTATTGTAAAGGATCTCACAAATAAGAGATTGAAATGTCTATTAATGAAAATTTAAAAATTTTTATCATTGAAATCCACGAAATCATAATTTATTTCATAATTCATATAGAACTCTCTATTGCTAGTAGTCTTAGAAGGCATGGACAAGAAAACAAAAGAACATTTATCAATATCAAATACTTAATTGTCCTTACTCTGAATGTAGTTGAATTGTGATGAAATGCAATTCATTTATTTTCAATTTATTTATTATATCTGACAACAAAAATTCTTGGCCTGTAGAAAAGAAAAAACTGGAAGATCTTAGCAAAAAACTTGAAGAAGAGAAGAAGAATATGGAAACTCAAGGAAAAAAGACTGAAGATTCCAAGAAAAAAATTGAGGATGAAAATAAAAAATTAATTTCTGAGAAAGACAAACTATTGGAAGAGAAGAATAAATTAGAAGAACAAATTGCAAAGTTGAGTGCTGAGAAAGGTGAGAATAAATTATATAGTTAAATGATAAATATTTAGATAGTAAGTAATAGTAATGAAAAATAAATTTGTCTTTTTTTCACAGCGGCAGCAACAGCTAAGCAAGATGAAATGACTGTTTTCATCCAAAGGGTAGAGACATTGAAAAAAGAGCTAGAAGATGAGCAGAAACAAGGAGTAGAGCTAAGGAAAAAACTTGAAACAGCTCAAAAGGCAGAGCAAGAAAAAATAAAATTACAGAAAGAGGTACACCATGAAGGCAAATGATTTGTAATGTAAATCTAGATAAAACATCAATTTTGACATGTCTTTTCTGTATGTTAAATTTTCAGTTATCAATACATATTCAATTAGCAATTATTTCACTGCAGTACTTCAGCCAGTTTTAAATTTAAATACATTAAAAAATAAGCATTTTTATTACATTTGGAAAAAATCTATACAAATATTTAGAACATGTAAGAAAAAAGAAATTGTTTCATTGACTGTCAATATATAAGTTTGTTTCTTAAATAGAACACTACCTCAAAATGCAATCATTAAAAACAATTTAGGGGTAATGGTGTTAGTTGAATATCACTATACAACAATGATTTTTGCAGGTTGCTGAAAAAAGTTCTAAATTAGCAGATTCTGATAAGAAACTGAAAGAAATTGAGGAAAAACTTAAGAAATCAGAGAGATTGCTAACCTCTAATAAGAAGAAAGTAGTCAACTTAGAAAAGGAGGTATGTTTTAAAAATATTAAAAATGATTTTCTTGAGAATGTTAGTAATTTATTTATGTACTTCTGTGCATTAATGTATTTTTACTCAGAAATGTGAAAATTATAATTCTTCTTTATTTTCACTATTCTTTCTATAAATGCATGATTGTTTTTGTTCTAATTGTTATTATCTTAGAAATAATGTTAACAATCTATTATTTTAATTTTGAATTTTAATACAATATATTTCTTCTCTTTTTATTTCCTCTTTCTTTATCTATTCCTTTCTTAACTTGTTTCCTTTCTTGTAAATTCCATGCATGGGCACTTAATTCACAATTACATTGCAATTTTACCGTTTCATTGTTCTCACCTGAAACAAAATTAATTTTGTCCACCAAAACAATTCCCAAACATCCTTCATTTTCAAAATCATAAATTCCCTATTACTCAATCCTCTTCCATCAGCTGACAGAAGAAAAGGAACGTGCAAAAGCAAATGAATCCACACAGCAAGGTGTGGCAGCTAGTTGGTTGGCAGAAAGAGATGACCTCAAGCAACAGATTGCAAGTTTACAGAGCAAAGTAGATTCTCAGGAAATAGCTTTGTCTGGCAAGACAGTTCTCATAGAGCAACTGGTGAGAAATAGTAGTCTTGTAAAAGCTATCAGTGAAAATAAAGTCTGAAAGAAATAACTGTCAATGAATGTCAGTGTACTAAAAATTTCATTGGCAGTCATAATTCTAGAATCTCTAATCATTATTAAGACCTGAATTAAAAAAGATTCAAATAAATCAAATTAAAGTATCTTCACCATGAACTGTAGGATAGTAGGCCTATTGCCATCCCTGTTAGTAATCTAAATTAAAATAAATGTGATTTTATTCAGACTCAAAGAGTTAGAGTCATTATCAAGTCAAATCTTTTTTGTAGTGCAACAATAATGTAATAACATTCAAATAATCCATAAATCACTCCCATGCCTGGAGTTAATTTGAAAACAATTGGCATATGTGTATGAGGTGATTCAAGTATTTATGTACCTTGTGAAGTCCACAGACTTATGTTCTGTTAATATTAGAGCCAGGTATTAAAATGAACAATTTTAATGAGAATAACAAAAGAAAATCAAAATTGTCAAGAAAAAAGTAGTATTTGTTAATCAAAATTAATAGATATCCTTTTCTAATGTAAAATTGCTGAATGAGAAATGAATGGTATTTGTTTTCTCTGAACATTTCAAGATGCTATTGCATTAAGAATACATTTTGTATAAACAAAAATAAAAAACATTTGAATACAAAATTAATACAATTACAAATGAGAATATGATGATGGCACAATAGAAAAAAATCACTATTGCATTACATGTTCTTTTGAAAACACTTCCAAAAGGAATATAAGTGTAACAGATGTAAGCTTGTAGAAATTTCAATTGAAACAATGTACGTTCATTGATAATACATGTAGAATAATCATATTCATGATTTAAGTCATATTATTGTTGCACATTTCTATTCATAGATCGTTGTTGAAAAATCCTTGCGTATTTGAGGATAATTGATATAAAAATCCCTTGATAGAAAAATCCTTTACAAGTTAGTTTTGATAGTGAATGTTCTTTCATTAAAAAATGAAAACAAAAAATAATAAACTAAAGCCAAATTCTAATCCATAGGAAGCAAATATCAAAGAAGAAAGGGAAAGGGTATCTGATGTCAGCAAGAAAGCTGGAGTAGCAGAGAGACAAGAATTGAATGCTTTGAAGGATGAATTGACAACAGCTAAATCTCGCTTACAAGAAATTACCCAAACACTGGAAAAGGCAAGTACTTCATACTCAATTGTAATTTATTCCCATTCTATTTTTGACATAACATATGAACCGAAGAGTCATCTTAGAAAACAATATTGGTTACAATTAGCTTCACAGAACAATGCATATCAATATCATTTGGAAAAGTTAAATCATTGGACAATAGGGAAAATAATATTCAGAAATTTAACAATCTTTTTTATGAATTTTAAGGTGGAAGCTAATAAAAAGTCCAGTGAAGTCAAATTCAAAAAACAAGAGAATGAACTTAAGAAAGAGAGAGATGACTTTGAAAAGAAGGCATCTGAACTGGAAATGGACTTGCAGGTATATTTATATCTGAATAATATTATATTTAACCATACATAATTATATTACACATATTTTAACAAATCAATCTCATTGTAATGAACTATACAGGCAGAGAGAAAGAAAATTGAACGAATGAAGATTACACAGGAGAAGGAATCAAAGAACAGAGAAACAGAACTTGCAACTCTTCGAACTAAAATACGTTCTTTAGAAAGTAATAGTAATGTGTCTAAGAAAACTGCAGAACTCCAGCAGGAATATGAATCCAGAATCAGAAGTAGGTATAGTTGTAATATTCTGAATTTTCTTTGTCTTTATGCATGATTTTCAAAAAGTGTTTTACATGTGCTTCCAAAACAGAACTGGAAGATGAACTTTCAGGAGAAAGACAAGAATATGAAGATCTCACTGCTAAGTATGAAATACTTGAAGAGGAACATGTTGTGACAAAAGCACAACTAGTGATGGAGAAAGAAACTTTACAAAGGTACATTCCAACTCATTACAAATGACCATAATATAAATTATATTTTACTAACACTATTGCCCTCTTATTTATTTATTAATTTCATGTATGGGTATTTAATATTTAGTTATTAATCTATTCATTTTCTTTCCAGTCAACTTCATTCCACAAAGAGAGAAATGGGAAGCGTAGAAAATGAGCTTCGAACATTAAGAGAAACGTACAATACAAAACAAGATTCTTGGATTAAAGAGAAATTAGATCAACAGGTATGTTTGTTTATCATATATTGCATGTTTTTCTCTAATTTTTTAATCTTTCTTTCTTTCCTTCTTTCTTTTTTTCTTTTTTCTTTTCTTTTCTTTTTTCTCCTTTTTTTTTAAACTTTCATTGAAAATCTCTCAAAGTAATGGATACCCAAATACAATTCATTATTTGCTTTATTTTATTAATTTATTTGCTGAATTTACTTTTCAAATTATGTTCAAGTCATTTCATTAATCCTTTGCCAATATTCTAACAATATTCATTTAATATAACTAAATATACGGAAAAATCTGTAGAACGCCATATTTAGAGATCATATCAATTAATACATCTTCATTTTTCATGTTTTTTTATCTGACACCAAATAGTTCAATTAAAATGAGTCTAAAAAGAGTTTGTAGCTGTTTTAGAGACCATCCCTTTGAGCCACAAATGAGATTTGAAAAGCATTAAATATTTTTAATTTTTTAAATTCTTTAAGTTTTCATGAAAATGACACGTATGTCATATTGTGATTTAGTACATTGTTCTCTATTAGAATAAAAAGTTAAAGTAAAAAATTTGGAGCTCTTTTTAGAAAAAATTTTGTTGAATCACTTTTAGAAATTTGCCACAATTTGATTTAAAATTAAGGAACACTACTGGTATTTCAAAAAATCTTTATGACATGACATCTTTTAAAGTTCTTAAGTTACACAATTGAAGAAGGTGAAAATTTTCCATGTCATTTAAATTATTAGAGAGAAAATATAAAAGAATGCAGTAAGAAATATCATGAAATAATATATTAGATATTAATTGCATAATCAATATTTATAACTGAATTTCTTTAGGAAACAAGAAATGGTTATAATGTTGGTCACATTCTTTAGCAATCATTTGTAACATTTTATTTTTGGTTTTGAAAGTAAATCTAATTTTTAATCGCTCCTGCAGGAGAAGCTGAAGGAACTAGAAGAGAAAGTTTCAAGAAGTATTAATAATGAAGCTCTGAACATTGAGAAAGCTCGCTCTAGGGCTGCTATTGATGAAAAGAATATTGAGATAGAACATCTAAGGCGTGAAGCAGAAGTATTAGCTGATCAAATGAACCATATTAAACGAGAGGTAAGTAAGAAATTTCGGCAAGATGTTTGAGATAAAATATAAAAAATTTCTCATTCTTGATTAACCATTTTACATTACACTCATTTTCAGAATGATGACTTGAAAAAGAAAATGGAAGACTTTAACAAAGTTGTTAAAATTCAAAGAAACATGACTGCAGACACTTCAGCCCTGGAAAAGGAAGTTCGAGATTTAAAGAACAAGTTAGTTATATACTACTTTTCTCTGAAGTATTTTACTATTCCACACTTTTTTAAAATTTCAATATCATTATTTGGAATATTTTTGTGACTATGATGACAATTCTAAGTTCTTGTAATATATATATATTATTAAACCATTTAACTTATTTTTTATTAATATTAATATATTTGTATTATTATACCATTTAACTTATTTTAAATATGAAATATGAATAATTACAAAATAATTACAATCAAAAGAGAAACAATTTTAAACTCCTTTGTTTCAATTCAAATAATTATAGAGTAAGAAAATCAACTTATAACATATATGATTCCTCAAATTGTAGGCTCTTCCAAGAAGAAAAGACACATAAGTCAGAAATGGCACAACTAAAAATGCGATACGACAGCCAAGTTGCAGTAGTTGGTGAGGAATTACAGTCATTGCAAGGTCAAGTAAGTAGATTCAAGAGAGAGCGTGATACATTCAGACACATGCTGGAAGGAGCTCAGAAGACAATAGCAGACCTCAAAGCCTCTCAACCAAGTAGAGATAGCCGGCCATCATCTTCTGCCAGCGGAGAAGAGGTGAATAAAATTATTTTGAAAATTTATTACCGATGCAGTGAAATTAATGTTTTAAACCTAACATAAATAGTAGTGACATTTTCTAACATTTATGAACATTAAGAATCTATAACATAGCCAACAAAAATTATATGAGTTAGATACTAACCACCTTAGATCAAGGGATTTTCATTTCAACTCAGCATACTGCAAAAGTAAGCTAATTTTTATATACATTAAGAAAGGAACTGCATGTACCATATTTTATGATCATTATGATTCCTCATAATGATTTGCTTATTAAATAATTACTAGATACTATATACTATAGATACTATGGAATATATACTCTTCATGAGACTGATTACCAATCAAGAAAAGTGGTGTTTCAGACAAGAGAGGCTAGACCTCCCCAGGCATATTTTTCAGTGATACAGTACATTTTTCATTGATAATGAAAAGACTGGTACAAATTTTAAAAAATTGTACTGACTTAATTTTTAGTTTGTTGGAGGTTCAGTTTTAAAGAACAGTTTGAAATAGATGTAAAATTATAAGATCTGAATAAATTCCAAAATTATCATTGTTACAAAAAGATAAAAGTTAAAATCAAATATTTCATTGTTCATGATACAATAATTGTAAGCAGAGCATTATGCATTAAACAGACCAGCAATATTAATTTGTTAGCTTGCAGTACAATCTGATTGGGTTGTTTCTGAATAAAAACCACAATCTGTAAATTTTCTCCACATTTGCTTGAACTGGCAATGACTTCCTAATATTCTATTTTGTTTTACAATCTCAGTTACATTTTCTATTGAAAGAAACCATCAAAATTTCATATTTTCTTCATATCATTTTCATTATTTCCATCAATCTAAAATAATTCACTTCTTCTTGATACTCTTTCAATTTCTTATTAGAAATCAAAAAATGAAATTAGACTAAAAATAAATTAAACCCTAAAGAAAAAGGCCAGCTAGAAAAATATTTGAGTGGATTCATATTATGAGAGAATTTTAATTAATGATGTATGAAGTGTCATATTTGCATGATGAGTTCTCCTTTACTCCCAAGTTTTCCATTTTTAAATTTTTTTCAACATTTTTTTAACTTTTCCATTCTTATGTAAATGTAAGAGGTGTTAAAAATATTCTTTCATTTTCTGAAGCCTTAAAAAAAAAAAACACGCACACATCATTGAATAATGGAAAAGCATATACTTTAATAATAATTAATGACAAGTTTGATATGGATATTATAATAAAATTTATATTGCTTCATTTCAATGTTATATCAGTTGAGTAGCATTCAGTCTTTTATCTACAATGATTATAAAACCTTTTTTTATTTGCTGTTTATTTCTAAGATTATTTTTCATGAATGTCTGAGTTAAGATAGTAATGTTACTTGTTTCTTTTAAAAAACATTTTTCTATTTGTCTTCAAAAAAGACACATTATGCAACTAGTACTATAATTCATCCATTAAAATAGTACTATACTGAAGCTTATTGTGGATCCATTTAAGTGAGCTTATCAAACAGTATCACACTGTCATAGATAAATATTTTACAATTCTAATGACTGAGAAGGAAATGCACAATCAGACGAAACATAATTAGGTACATAGAAGGCAAGTATATACATTTTTGGAACTTTAATTTCATTTTTGCAGGCAGAAGATACGTTAACAAAAATTGCAACATTGGAACAGCAGATAAATTGCATGGAAGATGAACTATCTGAAGCAAGGCTTGAGAGTTCAAAATTAAAAACAGAGCTAGTTTCAGAACGTTCTTCATGGGAAATCAAACTCTCTGAACTACAGTCTAGAGTAAATGAGGTCAGTACTTTTATGATTTTTCATGAAAGAAGAAAGATAATTCAGTTTGATTCAATTTAGTCCAGCAGAAATTCTAACAAATAGTGTTACAATAGTTTTTGTCATTGTAATAATCATACAGAAACAGAAACAATTATATATCACATAAATAATAGTTATAATGTTTCATATCACTGAAACTTAAATGAACAATGTAATTAGTTTATATCATATAATTAATATTCCAATATTTAGCTTACAAGTTGTGTGCAAAGAAAATATCATATTTCATACTTGTTGCAAATTAAGTAATAAGCTTTTTTCTCTGGATATACATTTCTTAGCTTGAAGAAGAACGCATTTTAACAAGTGGAAGGACAAAAATACCAGGTATGAGAACAAGAATGGAATTGGCTTGGTCAAAAGAACGAGAAGAATTGCAACGACTTCTGCAAGAAACATCTACACTTGCTCGTGATCTTCGACAAACTCTCTTTGAGGTAAATATTGATAAAATAATGTTCACTTTTAAAATACCCATCAACGTGAATCAACTTTTGAATAAGAAATTAATAGTTTGTAATAAAAAACTATTTGTTAAGGTTGAAAGAGAACGAGACAAGGAGCGTCTAGAATCGAAGAGAAGAATAGATCAGCTCAAAAAGACTACAGAAGAAGAAGTAGACGAGAATAAGAAGAAAGTGACAGAGGTGTGTGGTAATTTGTGGGTAGAATTTGAGTGTATTTAATTATTAAAATGCATTATTTAAACAGAAACTCTCAGCAGAAAATTCATTCAATCATTTAATTAGATTTTACAAATCAGAATCTCTTATATGTATAAGTTTTCATTGATAAGTAATTTTTCATTCCTATAGTTGCAATGTGATTTACTGGAACTGAGAGATGCACATGCTAAGTTACGAACCACAAATGAAAAGCTACGACGAGAAAAGGAAAGACATGAGAAAGAACGAGAAGAATTACGTCAATTGGCTTCAGGAAAGCGACGAGCAGAGCAAGATGAAGAAAGGAGAATCAATTCCCTTCTGGATCAAGTTAGTTCTAAAGAGTTTTAATTATTTTTATTTAATGTAACCACTAAGCATGGACTGAAAACCTTTGATAGTACCATGAAATCAATCTTCAGCCTACACTTATCTGAGAGGAATAAATCTTAATATTTTGTAGTCACAAGTTCTGTTTGACTATTTACTTTCTATTTATTTATTACTTTTGATCAGTCTGCAGAATTTGAACAGTTTTAATAACCAATGGTAAACATTTTTATATTACTGTCATATCATCAGCAATTTTAAAATGTTACAATTACCAATTAATTGTAATGAATATATCAACCATGGGAGAATATGTAGTAATGTGTAACATTCTATAGTCTGTATATTAATGCAGTACATTTTATTAATAATGAAATTTCTTTCTTTCTGTGCACCCTCTTTCTACTAGGAGAGGTGGGGTGAGGGGTGGGGGTGGGGGCAGATAACTGAGGGAAGAGTGGTGCCAATTGAATTGGTGGGTGGAAGAAAACAGTCTTGGATAATCAATTTAGTTATTATCAAAGCACAAGAAAAATATGAAAGTTAATTAAGTTACAAAAATTCAAAGAAAAAGACTAAAATAACTGAAAATATATAAAGAAATATGTAAAGCACATTCCTTTGCAACAATTAGACATAAAAAATTAATACTTATAATGTAATCTTTGTTAATTAACTTTATTTTCAGGTTGATGAGCTCATGAGATTAGCACCAGAACTATTTCAGAACAAGCAAGCATCTTCTGATTCAGGCATAACAACTCCAACACCACCTCGGAGGACAAAGGTCTTTTTTGATTTATTCACAAACAAAACAGTAATGAATTTTATTATTTTAAGCATGAGAATCCAGGTAGATTTAGAATTGGTGTTGCTAAAAACAATGTTAAATGTTCTAATTGTACAGCATTTTTCTGAAATGTTTTTACAGATTTCATTGTAAGTATTTTTAAACAATAATGAAAACTGTCATAACATCATGCACTGGAACATGTTATTCACATGAAAATATAACACTGATAAGTTCAGCATGAAAGATGTGATGCATTGCACGGATTCTGATAAGAGTGTAGATACAGTTAGACAATAACAAGAAAATCGCATCTCCATATTCACATCTATACTCACTTTCTTTCAAGTTCATAGCCTGCGATTAGAAAAGTAGTTCACATTATCAAAAAGTCAAGATTCTCTACATCCTTTGTTAATTTCTTCAAATTGAATGATCCTATTCATTTTTATTCTTCTCTTGATGTCTTTTATCTTAATTTTGTCTTGTATTTGCCTGTTAGCTGTGTTTTGACATAATTAGTGAAAAGTTTGTGAAAATTTTTTTCAGAAGTAGTATCCAGAGTATGCATTGACTATTGCATGTCAATAAATGTGATCTTTCTCAAACTTTCAAAACATATTTACTTTGATATTTAATCACTCATACAATAGTTAATAATCATTGGTAGAGATATCAGGCCATTATCATTGGTTAACAATAATTATTAAAAGTTTTAATAGTAACTCTCTTTAGAAACTCAGGACTGCTCACACATTTATTTATCACAGTTATTTATCATAATGTATTACATGACATTGTTTAGGTTTTGCATAAAGATGCTTCACACACACTAATACCTGCACTTTCTTCATATGTTTTGATAAAAAAGTATTACGTAAAAGCAAGTTTACAATTTTTTATTGAAGATATATTTTAATCTGTTGATATCAAACTGAAGTGCACTAGTTGCTCTATTATTTATTTTTGATTTTAACACTGGGCAAGCTACCATAGTTGTTCTACAGACACTCCCAAGCACATTTGTAATTTTGTTTTGTAAAGAAAGTACATTTTGAAATAACATTTTGAATAGCAACAATGGTAGTTTTCATTATTGGTCTCTCAAAAGTATTTGTACCAAATTTGGGAGCAATCACTCGAGTAATACAAATTTTTAGTGATACATACCATTGTAAACAATTTCACTTGTATATAATAGATACACTTTGGTGAACTGAAATCTCTGATGCTTTGTGGCATATTTCATTAATGCTAAATAGTTTATGAAGTACAATCATAGATGTTACAAAGCACACACACATGTGAGATCATGGCCAATCAAAAGTCTTTATAAGTTTTTAAGTGTTTGCACATTATGATCACCTTTCTATGGTCCTTTTTAGACTTAAAGACTGGTCAACCTCTCAATTCACAAGTTGCATTCTACTTGCAAATACTTTTACTGTAATATTTCAAACAAAACAAAGAATGAAATTATTCTTCTCTACACTAAATGTTATGAATATTTCCTGCATTGTACCAAATGAATATAGATCTTCAACAAATGTTAATGAAACAAAATATAGTAATTTGATCTTTTAGTCATTTCTAGAAAAGAAAATTAAGCCTCATAATATTGTTTTACTTGAAATTAATTTATTTTAGAAATAACTTATCACAGAAATGTTCATTTGAAAAGATAACAAATAATTTGATATGAATTTGCAGAAAAGTGTTAAAATTAGCAAGTTACCTTTTCGAATTTTGCATTCAAAATTATATACTGATTACTGCATCATATTGAATTATCATTATAATAATATTTCTTTCTGATTTTTAGGGTCCGAAGTCTAGGGAGTCATCTCCTGGTTTGGAGAGAAAAGACTATTCAAGAGGTAAATTACATTAACAATATTTTTGTCATTACAAGTGAATTCTCTCTAAGCTCCTGCTTTCAACCTAATCCAATATTTTAAAATAGGAAATTATAAAATTAGAAATTGTGATAAAAGTGATAAAAGCAGAAAAAAAAGAAAAACATCCTTGCAAACCACATAGTTAATTACTGGAATAACCTTCTACAAGAGCTCAGCCAGCACTATAAAACAATTTAAAAGACTTTACTCTCACCTCTATTTGAGATATTAAATTATAAATCATTAGCTTTTATTACACTGTAAACTAATTCAAGCTTTGTGAAATATACCTTGATTGTGGGTATATCAGTTTTCTACTGCTTTTTGTACAAATAAATAAATAATAAGTAAATAAATTGTTGAGGTCAGTGCTGGCATGAGGATCTGGGATAACAGGGATCAGTGAATACTGAGAAGGATAAGGCTCCTTCAGTGAATAGAACTTCTCTGTAGGTTCTTAGTAGGTGGAATCTCCTTGGTAGGGCCCCCTTGGTAGATTGGTCGCATCCTGCCTCCAGAAGGTCGGGTTCCAAGTCCCAGGGCAGGAAGTCCCGCCTCCTGGTCCCATCTGTTCCATTGCCACTGGACAAGATGGCAGTTATGATTAAATGGTCTCTTAAATGTGTTTTCACTGACTCTGTTGTGTTTAACTGTTTCCATATTATAATTTTTATAGAAACATCTGTTGATCGAAAAGTGCAGCTTCAGTCCACTGTGCAAAGGTTAACTGAAGCTACAGATGCTTTGAGAAGATACCAGAAAGCAGGAGAGGAAGATCGTGACCGAGAGAGGGCTCGAAGAGCACTAGGAATGAGAAGGCAAGATGATAATGACAAAAATAATATCTTATATAAAAAACTATGTAGTATAATGTGTTTGGTTTTGATTTTATAATATTACCTTTCAGTAAATAAAACATGATTTATATTTAGAGCTACTCAATGCCTTGTAATTACCTTATTTGTTGATTGAATTTGTGAGAAATCATTTTCTGTTCTTTTTGCTTTTCTCTAGGGCTGCATCAACAGAATCTGATAATCCCCCTGAAACAACACTCCGACCACTTGGGACAAGTTCAAGAACATCTGCTCAGAAAGGCAGTCTGCACAGGAAAGCCCTATCTCTAGAACAAACATCTGCCCAAGAACAGGTAACTTTCTAAGCACCTGCATAATGGGTCATTGTGTCTAACTCTCCATGTTACTCTAGTATTTGAAGATTTGAGGGACTAAAATTATAATCATCAAGAACTGGCAGAGAGATGTGGCACAAACCTTTCTAGATTATTTTTCAATTCTTGTTAATAATTTCCTGTTCTACATATTTCAAAAATTAATGTAGTTGTAACACATCAAAGAGCTTAACCACTGTAGAAAATCTATTGTCAAAAAGAATAATTATTCTTTTTTTAATTACTTGTGAAGATTAAAAACAATTTCCAATATTATACCTATGACTCTTTCCAGCAATCTATTTGGAAAACAGATGATGAAGGAGATGGCAGTCTTTCAAGCTTGCAGTCAGTGGGATCGACAGATTCTCGATTTTATTCCCTGAACAGGAGAGACAACAGTATGGACAGGTATAACTTGAATTAATGTAATTTAGTATATTACAATAGGTCATCAATATGTTATTAAGCTAAAACTTCACAATTTCAGTCGATTATCTGGAGGTTCAACTCAAAGTGAATTTGTTTCTGGAGAAAAGAAGAAAAAGAAAGGTATTCTAGGAAAATTAAAACAATTAACCAAGTCTCGAAGCATTGATGACACAACTACTGCAAGAGATTACATGAGTTCACAGGTAAGAAAACAAACATTATGTCTCTTCAGAAATTTTACCTGTAATGAAGCTGAAAATAAAAACCTTATTATCATTTTTGTAGCAGTATGTGTATCTAAAATCAAAACTTACTAATTATTAATAAGAGGAAAACTGGAAACAGATGAAAATAAAAAATTACTTGTTTTTTCAAATCAGAATTAAAATCTTCCAATTTTCAATGAAATTTTAAGATATTAAATATGATTAAATGATTGAGAAACAATACTATCATAATCATGATCCCTCCACTATATAATAATATAAAATTCATAAAGTAATTATCAATTTGTTAATTTTGAATCTGAACTTATTCTCTCATTTTTCTCTCAAATTAAAGAGATAATGGCAAAGAGCAAAAGCAATGTCATGTTACAACTTTTTTATAAATTAAATAAAGATTAAAATTAAATAAAATCAAATGAAGAATTAAAAAAGAAATAAATGTTTATTATTTCCTTATTAAAATATAAAATATAACTTAAACATGTTATTTAAGGAATATCATAAAACATAACTTATGTTTATTATTGTTCTGGACATTGTGAATAAATCCTAAATAACAAATTTATACACATACAACATCTATATAATTTTGGAAACAATAGTTAACTCAGAAGATTAAAATATGCATACAGAAATATTTATTTTGTAAATACAACATTATACTGCTAAGTACCCATGTATATATTTCACAACACATATGAATAATTTTTAAATCCCATTAGTACTTGTCATTATTTTTACACACAATTTTTTTTCCCATCAGGGATCACTTGGAGGAAGTGGCTCAGATATAAGCATGGGAGGTGATGAAAAAGGCAGCAAAAAGGATCTCAGGGACAGACTTACTGGAATGTTCAAGAAACCAAGTTCTAGGGCTAATAGGTGAGTGTTATACACTTAAAACACACACTTAAAAATACACCAACCATAGGCACCATATCTATGCATGCATGCTGAAAAGAGTTAGATATATTTACCAATGTAATAATTACATGTTGAAGGACACAATTGTTATAAATCCATTTACAGTAATAATAGATAAATGTAAGAATAAATTATATCCCTTATCATATATGGCAAAATTCTGAGGCATTGGCTTTTGCTTTCCTTACAGTGTTGAACGAGGCAAAAAGGAGCCAAGTCCAGCTCTTCCTGAAAGAATGGATTCAATTCAAAGGCCTTTAGTGAGGAATGGGAGCAGCAGTACTCTTCCACGACCATCACCTGCTGTAAGAAATAATATTTTTTAATAGCAGGTTTGAAAAGTATTGTCAAAATCATTTGCAGGAGAATTTAAATATGTTACAGAGTAAATTTTTTCATCTCAAGGATTTTATAACCCTAAAATTTATTTATTACTTAAACATTTGTATTTACTACATTGCAACAATTTTGTCAATCAACCCTTTCAGATAAAACTGTTTCCCTCAAACAATTATTATGACTTAGCTTAACTTAATATGTGATTAATATTTATGATATTGAAATACTTTTATGTAAACTTCTTAATATAGTGCCTCTACTACTATGATATAATCATTTGAGTACTACAATGAGTGATTTCAGACATATATCAATCTCATACTAATTTTCACGGGACAAGAATAGATTATAAAGCAATGAGAAGAGAATCCCTGTGCAAACACACTTGTTTTCTGTTTCAATCTTCCAAGGACTCACTGGCAGAGATTAATCAAGAGGGCACAGATTTATTTCTATAGCCTTTAAAGGGTTACAGGCATTTCCCTACTTATAAAGGAGAAGATATGGATCCATCTCTTCCATCACACTGTGTCCCAGGAGATCTGGCTTAGAGGAGATAGAGGGGAAAGGATAAGGAAGGGAAGATAGTGCACTGTCTCTTTTGATAAGAGTCTGGCTCTGGCATTGATGTGAAGGAATAGGCATAGTCTGGATCAAAAGGGGAGGCCATTTACATTTCTGGATCCCCATTTTCCATTGAACTTTTTTATTTACATAAAATGACATGTTTTACTTGCAAGTGAATAAAATAAACTACAATGAATGAAATTTAATGAATGTCTTATTAATTAAACAATTGAATATACATTAATTAAAAATTGTGCAAATAATTATACCTTAAATAATCATGGTTATTTCATGTTAAATCTCTTAGATGGTTTCCAGTTGGCCTGAAAGGATATTTCTCCAAATGTATAAGAATTTTCCAAATTTTCAGGTCAAAAAAAGAATAAAATCAGTGATTGAATACTTTTCAATAAATAAACAGGGATTTCATGTAAATCTGCGGGGCTCATTTCAAGATGTTCGGGGGGCATGGTTCCTCTGGCCCCCGTTTGCACACAGAAATGCCTGAAAGTACTAGCAAAACTGAAAATTTGAACATTTTGAAAATGTGTTGTGTTTTTTAAAAAACCTTTCCAAAATAAAAATCTCAGATGCATTAAATCATTGAATCATCAATTGAAGCAGATTGATGTCAGAAAATTAATTTTGTAAGCAATTTAAAGAGTTCTTCAGAGATAGACTTTTTGTAAACGGCATTATTTCAGTATCAGAAATTTCTAAAGAAAATTAACCTATAGTAATTGTTCAAATGTTAATATCAAATTTTCAAACAATGAAAGAAGGAGTACTTTTCTGCTGCTTTCATAAGAGAATTAAATATCATAAAATCTTATTTCTGTTGAGTCAATTATAACAATGCTTAATGTTTAAATTAGCAACATCTTCAATATATCAGTTAAGAGATGACATATCATCAAAATCCAATTCCTTGAAATAAATGTTCATATCCTTCATATATTCTAAAACTACAAAAATTTATTAGTGAAAGCCTTCTTAATGACATCATTTCTTTTTCTGCAGAGAAGTGATGTAAGCACATCTAGTGTATCAAGACCACTGGTCCCAGGAAAATCATCCACACCAAGTTCCACAACTTCGACATTCAGAAGAGTTAAATGAGACAAAGGCTACTAATTGAAAATGAAGCAGGAAGAAAATCATTCAACTCAGAGTTTCTCAGTTTTTGAGAAGAGTTAACTGATCAGCAGGGTACACAACAGGTTGTCCTCATGCCAGTGAAAGTGACTTGTTTTCTAAATAAAAATAAACTTAGTGTAAGTGTCGCTCAGAACACTTTTATTATTCATGAAAGATATGGTATGATGAAAGATTCTCATTGTTTAAAAATGTGAATAATTACACACAACATTTTTCATGAAAGGGAGAGAGGAATTTATTATATAAGATGAATATTAAAAATAATCAAAAAATTGTATCCATTTCACAAAATGCTATGTATCATTTATTTATTAATGGATTCTGACAAAAATACACTGCTCCTGTATGCCTTCAATTTTATTTGACTGATAACAAATCTTACAGATGAAATATCAAATCAACAAACAAAGAATGTTTTGAAAGTCTTTTGAATTGTGAGAAAATTCCTTTGTTTGCAATTAAACCAGCAAAAACACCAGAAATACAACACAGGATTAATAGGAATAGTTGATCAGGATCAGCATTAAAACTTCAATTTTAATATCCATGACAACAAATTACTGTCATGGATATTAAAGCTTGTTGTTTTGTATTATTCAGGCAAGAAGAGGAACAAACTTAAAAAAATTTAAAAAATAAAAAAATTAAAGTATACAATGATTAAGCAGATTTCAATTTTTTATCCATCAGGCTTCATTTTATTGACATTTTGTGTTTACTCATAACGAAATTAGAATTATGTTCTTGCAAAATATATATTTCTTGAATTTTTAAATTTATGATTTGAAGAGAAAAATTTCACTAAACTTATGGATCTAGCTATGGATCTGCTCTCAAGTCAGTAAATTAAATAAATGTCTTATTTCATTTACCCATTTTATCTATTAATTCTACCTCTAGAGTTAAATTTCCTTAGAAATGTAGGAAACAAGCTTGTTTGGGACCCGTCTATAGGAGCATATCTTCTAAAGTATTACACACAATATACCATTTTGGAATACTCATCAAAAGGCATAATAGGCCTCCAAGAGAACAAAATCCAGCAATTGACTGCCTTTTTATTACTATAAATAATGGTAATGACAATCAAATATTGCATTCCAACCTTGTGTCTGGATATCGAACATAACAGGTATAGAATTTTAATTTTGCCAACAAATGACTAAGTATTTGGCTTCAATAAATGAAAGTTTATAAAACTTCACTTGAAATAGAATATCTACAATTCTAATTATTAAGTTTAACTTGTGAAATGAAATAACCAAATTTTATTTTATTCATTAAGCTTGATAAAAATCAACATTAACAAATATTCCTTCTGTCCATTGTAGGTTTTCCAGACTCCAAAAAGTTATGTTGTTGGCCCTATTTCTCCCCTGGCAGTAAGAGTAATTCTTGTCTGCTCCATAAATGTTCTCAACAATTATTTTCAAAGAATTTAACAAATTTCTTGGATATAAATTTAAAGAATCTTTTTCTTGATACTTAATTCAACCAATTATATGATTTTCTACACCAAAAAAGACTTTCACTTCATTCTTATATTAGCCTTTATATGTCACATTGAAAATTTCATTCATGTAAAAAGTAGAATCTATCTAAAAGAATTGTACCTACCCTTCAGTTATAATTATTCAGCAAAAGGAATGTGACATATTGATGCTAAACATTAATATTTAAAATCACTTCATAGAAGTGTGTTAATTAGAAAATTTTCCTTTCACCAAACATGTTTTAATTTTTTCATTAGATATATATGGTCAGACCTTCATGTACAGGAATTGTATTACCTGTTTTACAAATTAATAACACGTGACATTCCTTAGAAGATTTACCATATCAAAATGTATTCTCCATATGTATTTAATTCCACAAATAAAATAAATTCAGTGATCATAAAATACAAAATATTTTCTCTTATATTAAAAAAAAGTCCCTAAGTTGTGAAGAAAAATTACATCTCTTATCATGAAACAAATATCCAAACTATATAACATTTCAACTCGTTTAAATTTTTTTTTTATTTTAGTCAATTAAAATAATCTCTGAATATTTTTTCATCTCTTAGATTTTTATTGCCTCCAGTTAATGGAATAAGAAAAAATTCACTTATTGCCTATATCTATAATAATTCATTTAATGAAATGCACTTCATGATACACAATTTTAAATGAAGTATTTAATGAAAAAGTATAATTTTTCTCTGTACTGAAAAAATGTATACATACATATTTTAAGATATACATTAATTTCTTCTAACACAATATTTACATTAGCAAAATGTTAGTTAATATAATATAGTGACATAGGAAGAACGAAATCTGCTATCCCCCCTACATGTAAAGAGCAGCCAATGGTTATAATGTTCTTTCTTCGGGGAGAGTACAAACATTAAAAAATAAACAAATTTAATAATTATTATTATATGATTTACCTTTACTCCTAATTTTTTTAATAAATTGTAAAAAAATAAAATATAATTCATAAATTTTTATATTTTTGTTTCATTATAGGGTAATAAGTGCATACAAATCATGTTTTAAAAAATTAAGTTTTCATGTATTAAAAGTAATAACTATTAGGCCCTCTTAAACTATTTTGAAATTCAGTTCTTAGTGTTATATATCTGTAGAACATTCTATTTAAAAAAAACGGAGTTAAGGTAATGTAGTTGTTTTCATATCATTTATTCCTTCATTCATAATTCTGTTTCATTCTTGGAAAGCTGTAACGCTGTGCACAGACAACTCACACTGTTTGTCAATGGACGCTGTGTACTGGGTGAGTCTGGTTTCATTCCAGCCATTCATACAAAGCGATTTAAACCACCGCGCGTGTTTATTGTGACGTCACAAAGAGTACTGGCGAGGGAGGCCGTTTTTATTTCATTTATACACAATGGCAAGCCTGAAAAGTTGACAGTGATTATTTTGAGTTTTAGTACATCTTTTCAGATGTACCAGAAAATATTTATACCACATTAAAATTATTTTTCACGTAGCATTTACTCCCGGTTTTGTTAAGTACTTTCTTAAAAAATAAAACATACTTATCAATTCTGTATACTTAGAAATTTTAGAATTTTACCAATTAAGTTATTTGTTAAACATTCGGATCTTCTTCGGCTCTTTTATCAAGATTGATAATGATTATAGCCATCGGTTGCTCAATGCGTGTTCTTTGGGTGCCAAAGACTGCGTCATTTTCAAGACAGAACGCAGTGGATTATCTCCGAGGTCTGTATGAAGCTTGCTCCTTTCCTTTCTGAGTGACTGAAACCTAAACTCTTTGGCCCTAATGGAACAATTAGTTGCTGAAGTGCCGGTTAATTGTCAAGATTTTGTTTAAATAGAAGTCGGATTGTACATCCGACGATTTGTTTGCACTAAGGGAATTATTTTCTTCAGTCTCATCTATATTTGAGCAGCAGAATGGCGAGCGTGTCGTATCAAATTGCCAATTTATTGGAGAAGGTAAATTGCCTTATAATCATTGTGTTTGTAGTCCTTGCTTAATTTTCATTCTGGATACACTTTCAGTGCCTAATATTGTGGTAACTGGTCCTTATAATACACAACATATGTCTTGGAGTTGCTGTAGTATTTTTTCCTCCTTCAACTGGTGTAGAATGACAATTGTCATCTTTTCTTTTCTGCAAGCACATTTGACAGTTTTATCACTCATGATGTATTTTATTTAGATGACCTCCAGTGATAAAGATTTCCGCTTCATGGCCACCAATGATTTGATGTCAGAGTTACAAAAAGATAGTATTAAACTTGATGATGATTCTGAGAGAAAAGTTGTGAAAATGCTTTTACGCCTTCTAGAAGATAAAAATGGAGAGGTGCAAAATTTAGCTGTTAAATGGTAAGGAAGCACTGGTTTGAATCCTAAAAATTCTTAATGTTTTAGATGACTTCACATTTCTGTTATTAATTTTATCAGCCTTGGCCCATTGGTCAACAAAGTAAAAGAATATCAAGTGGAAACAATAGTGGATGCACTGTGTGGAAACATGGTTTCAGAGAAAGAACAGTTGAGAGATATATCAAGCATTGGATTGAAAACTGTGATTAGCGAGTTGCCCTTAGCATCTAGTGCTTTGGCAGCAAATGTATGTAAGCGCATCACAGGCCGACTAAGTAGTGCTATAGAAAAGGTATGTTAGATTTTCTATGGTCCTTGCTATTATAAGTGGTACATATTTTTTGTGGTCCCATTAATTGTTATTTGCAAATTTCATTCATTTGCCTTTTATGTGAAAGAACTCCTGACCTTGCTTCCAATTATCCTACAGAGTCTTCCAATTCCTTATCCCAAAAGACATTGTGTGAAAACTAGTATCCCAGAAGTTAAAAGTGGGTTTACATTTGACAAGGTAAATAAATTCATTTAAGCTTAGGTTTCTTTATTTATTTTCTCGTTCCCAATAATGTTTGTTTCCTTATATATTTCTAACCATTGGAAATAAATATTTTTTTCTCTTAGCAAGAAGATGTTTCAGTCCAGCTTGAAGCTTTAGATATTCTTGCGGACCTTCTGTCAAGATTTGGAGGGCTTTTGATTAGTTTTCATACTACTATTTTAGCGGCGTTGCTACCTCAGCTGTCATCACCTCGACAGGCTGTGAGAAAAAGGTGAAATATTTATATTTTATATTTCCACATTTACTTTTGCTTGCATTCATGTAATTGAAGATTAGTGCACTACAATATTTGAAATGATTTGAAACATTTTCTAACTTAATGTGGCTGAATGACTTTTGGAATGGCTTTGTTTAAAAGGGTAAAATTACTTATTGATGTCTAAAAAAGCAATAAATACAAATTTCATAATGGAGATATTAACAAATATTTAAATTAAAAATTTAGGCAAAATATATTTCAAATGAATTTTTTTTGTTGATATGAAATATAAAAAGGAATTTGAAATTCTATTCTCTAATTCGTGATTATCGGAAAAAGGAAGAAAATAATACAAGTAATAGTATTTGTGTATGATATTCTTAGTTTTCAATGTTGTCTAATTAACATTGAAGATCGTCACATAGGAATATTGAAAATAAACAGAAATAGTATACTTTAATTGTTAATTGTTGTGGGTTTGATGGTATTATTCATCAAATCATTAAATTTCCCATATAATTTTTGTGATAACTGTTTTAATTTGAACAAATGATTTTCTTCTGTCATGGAATATTGATTTAAAAAACTTGTTGGATAGTAACGAGAATTTTTTATTGATATTAGTCATTATGAAACGAATTGTTGTAAGCAAGATCATTTACTAAAAAAAGTTTTAATTTGAATTCTAAGTTGTTTCTTTGGTTTGAAAGTTTATTTCATTAGATTATTAACAAAAAATTAATGGGAGGATCTACTTGCATGATTTTTGTCTGATTTACTTCCTACCACACCATTTTTCAAAGCACACGCTTTTCACTGATGATTTAATGTTGAAATTACTTTGAACTATTCTGGGAAATAATATCATTATTTTGTTGCAGGACAATTGTAGCTCTGAGCCACTTGGTGATGTCATGTAATCATCAGTTGTATGCAAAACTAATTAACTTTCTTTTGGATGGCTTGTCACGTAACTCAAACACTTCAACAACTCGTACTTATATTCAATGCATTGCAGCTATTTGGTATGGTCTTGATTTATAATGTCTAATCAAATGTGATATCTTGGAGAAATGGATGAGTATTTCTTTTTTCCTTCTTTAGCCGGCAAGCTGGACACAGATTTGGTGAGCACATTGAGAGAGTTATGCCTTTAATAGTGCAGTATAGTCGTGAAGAAGATGATGAATTGAGGGAGTATTGTCTTCAAGCCTTTGAAGCATTTGTTCATCGTTGTCCAAAGGAAATAACTCCACATATTAGTGCAGTAAGTGTTATTGCTGACATCTTTTTATAATATTCCTTGAAAGGCATTGGGAAATTGATTGAGTACTTGAAAGGGAATTGAAAAAGTCTCAAATATTCCGTGACCATACAACCAAATCTTGATTTCACACTTCACTTCTTGGCTGTGATTTGTTTAATTGAAAAACTCAAGCTTATTTAATTAAAGATTTTGTTGCAGAAAGACTTCTGCAGTCCATTGTATTTCACAATGCTTTTAAATGTCGTTTATTTCTTATAAAAGTTTATTTGGTTGCTGTTGTAATTCTGAAATTAGCAGAATGATGGTGTTGATGAGTCAAATGCTTTTCTTGATTCTGTAGGTCAATTTATTTTTCATAAGGAAGATATAATACAGTTTGAAATTCAAAAGTATGTCATACATATTCAAATGTCTATATTAAACTATTAAATGCTAATACATTCCTTCCTTTTGAGTCTGAAAATCCCTGTAATATTTTGTGAATTGTCTCTTGAAACACTTTCAATCCAGCTCACGGTAACTTGACCCTTTTCTTTTCCTGTCATAGCAATAGCAAAGCAAAAGTGAGTTTGAAATATTTTTCTTTTTATACAATGTTTGGGATGAAAATTAGAATTACTTATATGGATTACAGTATTACATATATTCTTATTGTGTCCGTTTATTGAACTTGATTAATAAAATCTTACTTTGGAGTTTGTAGTAAGCTTTTAAATGCAAATCCTTTTGCTGAAAGGTAATTTCAGTTTTAAGCTAGGATTCCAATATTGACAGAAATTATTTATCAATAGCCCTAAGAGCATAAACTACAGAATTTTATGTTTAGTGCCATATTGCTTAAGAATCTGAAGCAGAAAAGGTTAGCCCTAGAAAGATTTAAGCTATTTGACTTCAGATTGAATGCCCTATTTAGCCCTATTTATGAGCCTATGTAAAAATATGTGTAGTTAAAACAATATGATGCATTTAATTTTAACTTCTTTTTAAAGGCCAAGAATAAAGAATGATTTTGAGACAAGTTAATTGACAAAAATCTTTCTGCCTTGACTCTTGATCCTAATGATACAATGTTTCTCCTATTACATCATGTTTCATGTTAAAATCTTTCAGTTCATTCCTATGCTAGCCACTCATGATAGCTTTGTTTTATCAATTCTTTTGTTAAAGTCAATGTATTTTTAAAAAAAAATAGATATTGAGTTGGTGAAAAGAAATCTCTAAGGAGAATCCAATAGAAAATAATTATCTATATTACATAATTATTAAATTATGTTTGACTTTGTGTTAGGGCCTGGTTTTGATTAAGCTTGAGTATATGTAATGTAGTTAAATTTTAGGTGTTCTGACACTATTCGAATGTTGTTGCACTATATTAATATTTCATATTGAGTAACTATTCTGGTTTTTGTTTTATTAGAGCCTACTTTCTATCTTTGAAAGGGATAGGTAGGAACGTGGAAGTCTCAGAAAACCTAATTCTATGTTTCATGAGAAAAGTCAGCTTCGTTGCTTAATCTTTGTGGAAATCCAAAATTTATTTCCGGGTACTAATAATATTTTGGAAAGAATGTTGGACTTTGGTACTTACTAATTGACATTCTTGTAGATTACAGATTTGTGCCTACAATACATAACGTATGATCCAAATTATAACTATGATGATGAGGGAGAAGAAGGTGAAGACGGTGTCATTATGGAAACTGAAGAGGAAGTAGATGATGATGAAAATGATGAGTATTCAGATGATGATGATATGAGCTGGAAAGTAAGGAGATCTGCTGCCAAATGTATGGAAGCCGTCATAGCCACTAGGCATGAACTTCTGGTTGAATTTTACAAAACAGTATCTCCTGCACTCATTGCACGATTCAAAGGTAAATTTTAATCAATAAATGAACACTAAATAAGTGAAAGAATGAAAAAAAAGTAATGACACAAAGTTATGAACTTGGGTATTCAATTTTACTCTTAATGACTTAACTAAAGCCATACCTAACTGCCATAAAATTTCAATTTGTAGGAGATTTGTTTCAAACATACATGTATGTGGGTTGAAATGAAAATGATATTTTTTTTGTTCATTTTCCCTCATTTATTGTTCCCCATTCCAATGATTCCCTCACTCTATGGGTCTTTCTCTCTTCTCATCACTTTCTTCTTTCTCTTCTCTCATCCCTTCACAATTCTTGTCTTTTGTCTCTTCTGCTTTTCATTTCTCTTAAATTTCCTTCCATATTTTTTGTTAATCTTTATATTTTTCTTTTCTCATGCATTGTCTCTTTCTTCTTTTGTATTTTGTTCTGTCTCCAAACACTGTTCAAACCAGCTTACCTGAATGAGAATATTCTGTATTTTCAGAACGTGAAGAAAATGTTAAAAGTGATATCTTTCATGCATATATGGCTCTCCTGCGGCAGACTAGGCCAACAGTGGGTGTGAGTCTAGACCCTGACAGCATGGATCAGGAAGAAGGTCCCACTTGTATGTTACAAGCTCAGGTAATTCAATTTTGTTGTTTTAGATGTAATACATAAGCCACACATGTTTTGACAATACAAATTTTGACTTTTCTTCTGTTTAAATTTGCATGTATTAGGCAAGAATATATTAGGTTTGTTCATGCGAGTGATTATTTTGACATTAATTTCTGCCAAATCATATTGGTAAGCGAGGTCAGTGAGTAACATAGAAATGGTTTGCATTCATTTCATGAATGTTAGGCTTACGGATGGTGGGACTGATACTTCCTATTATTTTTTATTTTCACCCAACCAAAGAATGTTCACATTAAACAACCTGTTTCTAGAATTCAAGAAAAGTGCTTTTCAAATCTTGCATAAAAAAAACAAACATGATTTATTCTTTGATCGAAAGTTTGTGTATTGGTTTTGATAGCATGATAAAAAGTGAAAATCGTGGGCTCTTTGATACTCTGTGATTGTGAGCTGTCCATTTACCTTTGATGTGCATGTCTTTTACTTATAATTTCTCAATCAGAGAATTCATTTTAATATTCTCTTGCTTTTGACATGATGTGTATCAATTCTTACATTATTCTATTTAGCGTAAATTTTGGAACGAACTTAATCACTTGTGAATACTATCCCTAATATAACTGCTTTGCTGAACTGACGCTTTTGAGGCATTATCAACTGGCACCAGAGCTCATCTGGCTGGTGGAAGAATACATTAATGGAACAATGTAATCTTCAGCGATGCTAAACTGTATCAGTGTGTCTGACAAAATATCCATTCACTGGCATAATTCAAAAGTATGTAAGTGAGATTTATTCATGCCCTGTATTTGCATTACAGGTGCCTGCTATTGTTAAGGCTGTACATCACCAAATGAAAGAAAAGAGCATAAAGACACGTCAAGATTGTTTTGCTTTATTAAAAGAATTAGTCATAGTTTTACCAGGAGCATTGACTAACCATATACCAGCTCTGATTCCAGGAATCCAGTATTCTTTGGGGTAAATTCTCATATAAATTACCACAATCTAGAAACACTTGCAATGTAAAACTGGTTGCGCCTTATTTATTTTTATATTCTCCATATTGCAGTGATAAAAATTCAAGTAGCAATATGAAGATAGATACTCTGGCATTTGTGCATTGTCTGCTTACTTCTCATGCGCCTGAAGTATTTCATAGTCATATGGCTGTTTTGGTGCCTCCAGTTCTTGCAGCTGTTGGTGATAGCTTCTACAAAATAACAGCAGAAGCATTATTAGTTTTGCAGCAACTTGTAAAAGTTATTCGTCCACTGGGTATGATGCTTTCAATGGTGCTCACATAATGTACTTATTCCTCCATTACATAATTTTCTTTTAATTTGAAATGTTTACCATTTTTATGTGTAATTTAGATACCCCCAGTAATTTTGATTTCACACCTTTCACTTTGGAATTGTACCACTGTACTTTGGTAAGGCTCAAGGCAGCTGATATTGATCAAGAAGTTAAGGAGAGAGCTATTTCCTGTATGGGCCAAATCATTTGCAATCTGGGTGATTATTTGCAAGTAAGTAGTACTTTCATGACAACAAAAGGAATTATTTTATTTTTTATGATGTAATGTACATTTTTTAAAATTTTTTTTCAGGGTGAACTACATACATGCTTGCCCATTTTTCTGGATCGACTTAGGAATGAAATAACTCGTTTAACCACTGTTAAAGCACTTACTAAAGTAGCTGGTTCTCCTCTGCGAATTGACCTCAGGCCAATAATGGTTGATTTTTCTATTTTCATTCATTTTTTTTCTTTCTTTTCTAAAAGCTTAAATTTGCACGATAAAAATGTTTCTTAATTGCTACTTCCCATTTTATTTCAGGGAGAGGCCATTCCTATTCTGGGTTCATTTCTTCGCAAGAATCAAAGAGCTTTGAAACTGGGAACTCTAACTCTACTAGACACGCTTGTTCGTAACTACAGTAATTCAATGAACTCAGAATTGCTCAATAAGGTATTGTTTCTGAATTAATGGCTTGCAACATTGCCTTGCATACAATGCTAGTCTGGGTGTAATGTTTTTCACGTTATATATGCAGCCATGTCAAAAACCATTAATACACTTTCAGGTAATTGTTGAGCTCTCACCATTGCTGTCTGAGGCTGATCTTCATATAGCTCAGCTTACACTCACGCTTCTTACTTCCATTGCGGAATTGCATCCCTCAGCTCTTGCTCGGGTGTCAGACGCAATTCTGCCTGAAATCCTCATCTTAGCAAAATCTCCTCTTCTGCAGGGTAAATTATGTTTATGTAACAGAAAATATACTTATTTTTTGATTTTAAGTACCTTTTATAGCAAAAGTTGTTTTGCAGGAGCTGCCCTTAGTTCAATGCTAGAGTTCTTCCAGGCATTGGTGAAGGCAGGTCTCCCAGGTTTAGGTTACAGAGACCTCTTGGCAATGCTAGTTGCCCCTGTGACACAGAGCAACATGGCTTCAGGCACTGGCCCCATGCCTGTTCTTCATAAGCAGGTTATAATTGGAATGATTTATTTATTATTATCAAAATTAATTAGATATGTAAATTGTGGTTTACAATCATTACACCATTTTAGAATGATAATAAAGTTTTGCTCTAATGAATGTTGGAAGAATTGTAAATGATTAATTAGTCTAATTTAAGATCTCTATTGTACATACCTCTAAGGATTAACAGAAATGTAAAATGCTGTAAATGGTGTGAACTCACTATTATTCTTCTAAGGCTTTTATAAAAATATTGTTTCTTGTAGTGTTATTTGGAAATTGTAGCAAGATGTGTAATAAGAATTTCCCTCTCTACATTTCGTTCATTCATCTACCATTTCAGTTTTTTAATATCACATTTAATTAATGAATACATAATTGTAAGAAGCTGTAATCATTGTGAGATGGGGAGAATTTTTAATATCAAATATTCCCTAGAATTGTGAACCATGATCAAACTTAATGTACTTTAAAACTTTACAGGCTTTCCACTCACTTGCAAAGTGTGTTGCTGCTTTAACAATCACCTGGAGACAAGAGGCACTTGCAGTGGTAGAACAGTTTATGCGTGACATTCAGAATCCTCGAAATGATTCACAACATATTTTTGCTTTGCTCATTATTGGTGAAATAGGTCGTCACATGTAAGTCTAATTTTTCAAAAAGAGCCAATAAGACTAATTTATTTATGCCTAATTTAAATGTGTGAAGAACATAATAACTGCTATTTTGTGTGATGTTTCTGAATGACTATTTTTGTCTTTGTTATGGCAACTAGAGTCAAATTTATTAACTTCTTCAGTACCAAGTGGTGTAATGTTTCTCTCAACTACTTTTGTCTTTTTAGTGACTTGAGCAGTATTACTAGTCTGAAACAAGTTATTCTCAATTCTTTCTCACCACCTTCAGAGGAAGTAAAATCAGCTGCTTCATATACTTTAGGAAGTGTTGCTGTTGGGAATTTGCCTCAATATTTACCATTTGTCCTACAAGAAATTGAAGCTCAACCAAAGAGACAGTACCTTCTTTTACACTCCTTAAAAGAAGTAAGTATCAATTAAAGACTGTTACAATGTAGGTAATCTTTTGAATATCTGGGTTGTAAGTTTGTCATAATTAAATGTTTAAAAAAGTTAATTGATTACCTTGGGAAACAAATTAATTGAAGTATGTTCAAGGAGAAGGTAATATACTACTAATTCAAGATATTAAGTAGAATATGCTAATCATGCAATTGCAAACTTTTATCCCAACAGTTTCCAATGATTCCTTGTTATCTCAACAGTACCATGGAGTAAAGAATTATATAGTGGGGTCATCAGGCTTGTTTTGAGTTACCTCCTTTGAATAGTTCCCCATCCGCCACTAGAATGTGCCAATGTTGCGAAATGTGAAGGGATGAACAAGACTGCCTGTTGGTGGTGGTGCTGGGTTAGGAAATACCACGCAATGGAGAGAGACATGAAGATGGGGTGTTGGCGCTGGGCTGGGGCAGGGCCTCTTTTACAACGTTGTGAGGGAGGCCCTGGTTGGGTGCCAAATTGACTGGCCTGCCTACCTGCCAGGCCCCGCAGACCCCGATTTCTGCACTCACCCCACTGACAGTAGTCTCCCTGACTTGAACATTACCTCACTATTGCATCTACGAAGTTATGATTGAGTTTCCAGTGTGATTGTCACTCAGGACAAGCGTCACTGGCAAAGTCTCTGGCCTGCTTTTCAAAGACAAAGAGTTTTTCCTCAGGTTTAAAAAAGGGTTGTACCAGAAGTGGTTAAATAACAAAAATATATTTGTTCAAGCCAGTATCACCCTAGGGAGGGGCTGCTCATGGAGCTTACCACCTTCAGAATATGCAGTTGGCTAGAGATGCCATTCATCATAAAATCAGATTTAATAACTAATTTTCTATAGAAACGAAAGTCATTCAATAGGTCAATTGAAAATTGAAAATAACAATAAACTAACAAACAAAAATAATTTTAAAATTCAGCTCAAAGGTACAGTTTCTGTAAGGAAACATAATGACGGTTGCACGATATCCTCCCACCCACACACACACACAGAAAAATGCTGTTTATGCTACTTGTTGATGTCAGTGCAAAATGTATTACATTGTTGCAAAACTAATCAATTAAGTATATTTATTTATTTAACTTTCAAAACTGTATCTTGTGCTACAGAGAGTATTGTGTGCACATGTTTTGAAATTCTGTGATTCCTAAGCCAACGTACACATTGAATTCTGCATACAGAGGGAAGATATATTTTTGGCAAGAGTTAATAAGAAAATTCACTCCAGTGTAATAAACAACTATTTGCGAAAGCAAATCAGCTATACATTTTGACTGTTATCCTTCTTTGTGGTGAAATTGTCTTAGGCTTCCTGCCATAAGAACCATGGAGAATGATTCTTTAAATATTTCCAGGTATCAGGAACACTATTCATAATATTGATAATCATCAAAATATTTTATATCGATCATATTGTGCTAATTCTCAAAAATAGGTGTGCAATTATAATTCACTTTATTTCATTACCATATTTTGAGAAATTCTTTTGTTGGATACCTGAAAAGTCCTCACAACCTGTCACTGCTGGGACACATTACAACCTTCGACCACACACTCGAGGTAAAAATGGAGTAAATATATAGCAACTACAATCACAGCAAAAAACATTTGTGTGGATACTTGCAAAAGATAAACATACTGCACCAATAATGTTCAATCCCTTTCAAATAAAACTGAGTTTATTGAGGCAGCTCTACAGAGCGATTTAAATCAAATTAATGTTTTTTGCTTTATAGAACATGAGTTGTTTCCTAATGAACTTAGCATTTTCCAAATTCCAAACTTTTACGTCGTAGGCTTTTATTGCAAAGAGATAATGTATCACGTTGACAGTGTTCTCGAAATTTCTGTTGTACATCTTCCTTTGCTAAAAATGATATTACTTTGCATCACAGACCTCCAACAAAGAGAGCTGCAGATTAGATTTTGTTCTTAGAAAAACTGGAGATAACACTTAATGAAGTCAGCAATAGCTCTTTTGAATCCAGTGTTGTATGCGGAGATTTTGACATTGATTTCCTGGTCAGAACTTGCGTATCTCAATTTCATTAGTTCCTTCAGCTTAGATGTTACAATAAATGGGTCACACTAAATTCAATGAAGGCAATCGATCAAATTATAATTAACAAAACTACTTACTCGATATGAAGTAGAAACAAAAGATTTAGGATACAGTGACCACGATGCACAATTCTTACAATTATAAGCAATGCGAACACTGACACAAATGATACACTTAGGAGTAGATTATTTATTAAAAATAAAATAAAATTATTCATTGATTACTTGATGTAGGAGTCATGGGATATGTTTTATAATACCATTGATACAAACGATAAATATAATTCTTTTTCTTCAACGCTTTCAATTCATTTTAACACTTGCTTTCCTCTTGAAAAAAGAAAATTAAATATTTCACAGAAAAGCAATTCTTGGATAACACAAGGGATTAGAACATAATGTAAAAACAAGCGAATTCTTTCTTTCGTTTCTAAACATCATAATGTATCTCAAGATTTCCTCCTCTACTTTAAAAAGTACAAATCATTGTTAAGAAAAGTTATAAGGCAGGCATGAAGCACAGTCGGGATATTTTGAGCTCAAGTAACAAAACAAAAGCAATGTGGAATATAATAAAAAATACAACCAAATCAAATAGATACCTTGTAGAGAATGTTGTTTTAAAATATACTGATAGAAATGTGAATGACCCGGCAGCAGTGGCTAGTCTGGTTAACCAATACTTTTTGAGAATTGCTGCCGATCTCACTCAGTCTTCAGCCACAAAATTCAACGTCAGACATTTCTCCAAAAATTTTAGACACTATGTTCGTTTCCAAAACTTCATCCTATGAAATTCTCAAAATAATCGGTGAACTAAAAAATAAGTATTCGGCTGGTTTAGATGAATTTCCGGATTACTTGTTAAAGACCTGTGCACCTGCCATTGTACATCATTTAACTCGCATATTTAATGCATCCCAATAAAGCATTGGAATTTTTCCATATATTTTCAAAACAGCTAAGATTATGCCGCTCTTCACAAAAGGCAACAAAAATTAAATTCAAAATTATCGGCCTATTTCTCTTCTGGCAGTTTTTTAAAAAATATTAGAGAGATCTTTTAACATTACAAATGGAAACTTTTTTCAGGAAACACGACGTGCTTTCAGATTGCCAACACGGATATCGAAAATCAAAATCTACGGAAATAGCCATATTTTTTTTCTTAAAGATGTCGCCTCATCATTGGATCAAAATGAAGCACCTATTGAATTATTTTTAATCTTTCAAAAGTATTTTATGTCTTTGATCATGACATTTTACTTTCAAAATTACCTTTCCTATCTAATAGATAATAATAGATAATAGAGAATCTGATTAATAAACACATGCACACACATGCATGCATCGGCACCCACGTGCAATCATGCATGTGCATGCACACACGCATGCACACGCACACACACACATACACATACATGCACACACACACATACATGCACACACACACAGATGCAAACCTCCAGAAGAGATATGCATATAAACTATATTTTATATTCTGCAAGTTCTTTTATTTTATAGGGACACATTTCTATTAAGTATTTTTTAGAAAAGCATTGAAGTTTTTCATCACATAGGTTTTTAGTATTTTTAGAGAGTTTATTATACAATGAAATGGCTATGATCAGGAGCATTTATTTGTTGAGGCTCTCCAAAGACACATCCTGATAGTGGTAATTCTATTGACATGTAGTATTGTAATTATACAATTCACTATTGATAGGTCATGAGCTGGATTTCTTTGTAAAGAAAGTAAGATTATATATGCATAAATAATTATCACAGTTATAATCTTGTGTGTGATGTAGTCCCATGATACAATTTTTTAGTGTCTGTTTTCATGTATGTATTTACTAAAATATCTTATTAGGAAAAATAGTTCTCTTTAAACCAAGGTTCTTCTGTTTCTTGTTTATGAAATGGGCAGTTTTGATTGAATTTGTTCAGTTACTATGTGTAGCTGTATAAAATGAAGTAATAAATAAAATGATTAAAAATACCTTTCGGACTGTATAGCCGTGGTCTATCAGACATTTTTTTGTGCCCAAACGTTTCTAAGGGAGAAAACTATGCAGTGACTCCGTCAATGATACCAATCGGATGAAATTGCGGTGCTTTCTAAGAGAGGAATCTACGCAGTGACTCCGTCGATGATACCAATAGAAGATATCATCTTGAATATGAAATCTGGCATGCGTTCTGTTCCCACAGATTTGACAGAGGAAATTCTGCAAGAGTCGTCTAGGATTTTGCAATGGGCAATCCCCCAAAGGACAACTTGACCAACGAAGAAAAGACAGCCCTGAGAAACTTGAACAGCAACAAGGACATTCTCCTTCTATCAACAGAAAGGTAAAGCAACGGTTGTTCTTGTACAGCTGATTACCAGAAAAAGTGAAGAATATGTTAGACCCAGAAACTTACTCCAAGCTTCCTCGAAATCCAACGGTTCGAATATTATACTGTACCAACCAACTTCTCAAGGCGGCATCTATCCCTGTGGAAGAACAATGTAAAAAAAAAATCAGAAGCATTGCCACCTAGGCTATATGGACTTCCAAAAATCCACAAACCAGTAGTGCTGTTACACCCCAACATTGGCTCTCCAACATACATTCTCCAAATATCTCTGCAATATGCTGAAACCATTCATCGGTAAGACTACTTCTTTCGTCAGAGACTATGGATTTTATTGAGAAACTTAAAACAATTGTAATATGACCGGAAGACCTTCTCATCAGCTTTGACATGGTGTCTCTTTTCACGATGGTGCCGGTCAGTGATACTGCAGAAGCTATTCCCAGATGATACAACAGCTTTGTTCAAACATGTGCTCTTTACCACACATTTTAGTGGAGTGATGAATTTTATGAACAAAAGGATGGTGTCACCATGGGCAACCCCCATAGTCTGGTCGTAACCAACTTATACATGGAGAGCTTTGAAGGTGAAGCTCTGAACACCTTACCTCATAAGCCCATGTACTGGTTTCATTATGTCGACAACACATTCGTGATATGAATTCACGGAGAAGATACTCTCAATGAATTCCTGAGTCATTTAAATAGTATTCATCCTTGTATCCAGTTCACTATGGAAAACGAATGGGATGGAAAACTGGCATTTTTGGATGCGTTAGTCAGCAAAAAGGCAGATGGTTCTCTTGGACACAGTGTACCGAAAACCAGTGGAATAAGTGGAACCTAAAGTAGACAACTTACATTTTTCTTTTTCAGACAATTTTATGAACGTGATGGCTTAAAGCATTTGTATCTTACTAGAGTGTAAGGTTACAGCAACCTTTTGTTCATTATAAGATTCAAAAAAGTTCAGAAGTGAAGTTATTAATAGTCTTAACTTTTAATTTTATTGGTTCCACTTGCTCTGGAGTACTTTATTCATTAATACACTGAACTCATGCTTCAATAGTGAAACTAAAATAATAAAAAGATAAGTAAAATTAGTAAAACTATGATGTCATGGTCATCAATTCATTTCAGTCAGCACTCTTTCCTACCAAAATAATACATTTGATAGCATTTTGTATAAGAAATATATTTTTCCCAAACAAAATATAAACTCATTTTCTTTTTGTTGTTCTTGCTGCAATTATTCTGAGTTTTTTTTTTCCACAGATCATTTCATGCCAGTCGGGATCTCCCAGTGGAGTTCAACTCCTGCAGCCCTTTGTTCCTGCCATTTGGCAACAGCTGTTTTTACATTGTGAATGTAGTGAGGAAGGTACTCGTAATGTTGTTGCGGAATGTTTGGGCAAGTTGACACTTATAGATCCAGCTGCTTTACTGCCCCAGCTCCAAGAGTCACTGAATTCAGAATCTGCTCTTATGAGAACTACTGTTGTTACTGCTGTGAAGTTCACAATTTCAGATCAGGTAATTTATTTGGATGCAGATTGTGTTTTTACTTATGTATTTTTTTCTTGATAACTGTACCAGTTGTTTTAAGTTCAGAGAAAAGTATGAGATGGTTTGAACATCAGCATCAACAGCATTTGACAAAGACTTAGCAATATATTGACTGCATAATCATACAGCTTTAGGCTTGAAAGAATCATGAATAATGAAAAGAAGTTGTCAACTTATTTTTCTTTGTTATCAATACATTTTAATGTAGGAAATTCATCTCTATAACTAAATAAACATTTCATGTTCTTGAACATCAATTGTTTCATTAAATGAGAGTGACTATGATAGTGTCAATGAAGAAAAAAGTTCAAAATGTTTAAGAAAACTTATTTTCACCATTTAGTGAAAGTAAGTTTTCTTGAACATTTTGATCACTGATGTACAAGACAGTTTTTGCTTGCATGCTGTCTTTTGCTCTATTTTATCTTCAATTTTTCTTCTAATTTTTATGTCATGAAAATTTCAAATTGGTAACAGTTTGTTTTTTTTTCCAGCCTCAAGCAATAGACCCCTTGCTAAGGCAATGTATTGGTCAGTTCCTAAGTACTTTACAGGATCCCGACTTGAATGTTCGGAGAGTGGCCTTGGTAGCTTTCAATTCTGCTGCTCACAACAAGCCCATGCTTGTTCGTGATCTTCTAGATACTGTTCTACCTCAGTTGTATAGTGAAACCAAAGTTAGGGTAAGTGTTCCTTCTAAAAATTTTATGTTCTCGGTTGAAAAATTATAATTTATAATTTTTATGACTTTTTACAGAAAGAACTAATTAGAGAAGTGGAAATGGGTCCTTTTAAACACACTGTGGATGATGGATTAGACATTCGCAAAGCAGCATTTGAATGCATGTACACCTTGCTGGATTCATGCTTAGATCGGTTGGACATTTTTGAGTTCCTGAATCATGTAGAAAATGGACTGAAAGACCATTATGACATAAAAATGTTAACATACCTTATGGTTGCCCGTCTTGCACAACTCAGCCCAACTGCTGTGTTGCAACGTAATAACTTTTTCTTTATATTCTTTTTAGGCTGTGTCCACATCACACCT
Source organism: Teleogryllus occipitalis (assembly GCA_011170035.1). Taxonomy (NCBI): domain Eukaryota; kingdom Metazoa; phylum Arthropoda; class Insecta; order Orthoptera; family Gryllidae; genus Teleogryllus; species Teleogryllus occipitalis. The sequence continues at coordinate 53,738 of BLKR01002115.1, read as the reverse complement.
CTTTTCATACAATTTTATGCATTCATCAAATGCCGTCAGTAGGGCTTATCTTTCGAGCATGTATCTTTTCTCGGAAAGGAAGAAAGTATGTAATACATGCTGCTTCCTGCAGAACACAGGAATTTCATGTCTTGACTGTGCATTATCTCCAAAAGAGCAAATGTGTGCACCTTTCTTAGCAAAGAAGTGTCTTTCTGGGAATATTATAGTTGTTTTGAAGTTTTTTGGTACCTTTTCTGCATTGGAGTATTTATTGAAGTCTTGTGGAAAATTAATATATATTTAATCTTATTAGGTCCCTTCCAAAAAAAAAAAAACAACAACTCTGATGTTATTGAAGATTACTAGAGACTGAGATAATGTATTTTGAAGAGAATACAGTATTGAATTATGTTATTGCTCTTATCACAAAATATAAAATAAATTACAATTCAAACAATTCTTCCCTTGTGCCTTGGTTCGTTAACATTTTTCTTCAAACAAGTAATTTTAAGTTACTATTCTTTCTGATTGTAAGTGTAGACAGAGTGAATCATATATATGCAGTCAGATCCAGGGAAAGGTCAAAAGGTGCAGTATGTTGTGCATAAGTTGCATGTGCATCTTTGAGGTCAGGGAATATTTTGTTGAAAAGATGCTTCATGTGGACATAGCCTTATTTGTATATTTTTTGTAAATTGAGAATATTATAAACACCATAAAAATCATGTTTTTGTATTTTATAATGACTCCTTGTTTTCAGAATCTCATTAGCTCAATATAGGATTTATAAATTTTACATGTAATTATGTTTTTTCAGTTTCACTTAATGGCAATGCATCTCACAATTTAAGGCCTTCTGTTGAGCATTGGAAGAGAAGTTTCATTCTATATTAGCGCATAATTTGTTTTTTTATTAAAAAATGAACATTTCAAGATTTTTGTTAAAATTATTTTGAATTTATAGTGAATGGCATTTTTCTTTTCCAGGATTGGAACGTTTAGTGGATCCTCTTCGTAATACTTGTACAATGAAAGTGAAAGCAAATTCTGTGAAGCAAGAATATGAGAAACAAGATGAACTGAAGAGATCTGCCATGAGAGCTGTTGCATCATTACTAACAATTCCTGATGCAGGTACATTTCCACATTACCAATTGGAAAAAGAAAAAGAGAAAAAATGAAGGAAAAAATCAATTATAATTCAATGTTAAAAATTTAATTAAGATTTGATGTCAACCTTTTTACTTGGAAGGTGAAAATATTGAGGTGCTTTAGGTTGCGTTTTTAATACTTAAAACATGATTTATCAGATTCAATAAATATTTGAATAAAAGGAAATCATATGTCAATAAAACAAGCTGTTTTATAATAGAACTTCATAATTTATCAACTTTGAGAAAAAATGCATTGATTTAATTATTGAAAAATTACTAGCCAATTGCTCTCTAGTTATTGACTTTTGTTCTAAACACCCAGGGCAGTAGTATAGTTGTAGATTATTTTCCAATTACAATTGAGAGATCTTTTTACACATTAGATTCAAAAATATAATTTTCTAAAGTCATGACAACTTCTTTCAAATATAGCAAAGACAGCCTTACTTAGTAAGAAGGGAAAGTATTGTAATCTGCACCAGAAATCAGCGATTATAATAGAAAAACTGTTATTGCCAAGCTCTGGTGAAGAAAAAGTGTGAAATCATCTTGTGTTTTACTGTATTTACCTGAATATAAGTTGATGTTTTTTCCAATTCTTTGTTCGAAAAATGGGGTGGGGGTCATCTTATCTTCACAGAATATCAGGATGAGAATCTGTCTGTCCCTGCTGAAAAACACATACGCTGATATAATAATAAGCTGCAAAGGTGACAATAAGCCATGCTCATCTATCCCCTCAGTTAACACACTGCAGTATTGTGCGACATTTGCTTTCAGAGAGTATCAGGAGAACAAGTGGAGTATAAAAGTCTGCATGTCAATAGCCTTGTGCGTAGCTTTTGACAGAGGCATTCTAATTTGACTCTCCTCCATCACCCGTTCCTCAACAACCTTGCCAACAGATCGGCGGATCGGGATTGTCACAGGATAGTATTAATACATTAGTGATGAAAACTGAAGTGATTCCCCATCCTGAGGCATGTGAACTTGCAGTCCGCACCGGCATAGTTGTGTTTCAGACACAGGCATGTGTTGAGTACATATTTCTTTTCCTGAATATTTTCATGGTGTCCGCCACAGACGTGCTGTTCCAATACAGACCAGTATTGTTTAAAGTGAGAAAATGACATTGTTAGTTAAAACAACAGAAAAATTAATGGAAGTTGCAGCCAAAATCCTGTGGAGGTACAGGATCTAGGAGTTCGCAGTTGTCAACTGGAATGCATATGATGCCAATTTTATGTTACCATAATGCATACCATGCATTATGATACCAATTTAAGTTAATGATTGTGAAAGAAGCTGAGACCACTAATAACAGCTGAAATAGCAGCTGGAAGAAAATTTGGTGTCACTGAAAGAAATGTTTGTAGGTGGTGTCAGATGAAAGACAAATTACAGAATGCAAATTCAACATGCAAAACTTTCAGGGATCTAAAATGGGAAGAATTTCTGACTTGCAGTAGCAAGTTGTGGAGCAAGAGAAACACAATGAAGGCTTCCCGTTCTCTCAAGAAATTATTTCAAAAGATTTCACTTGAAATAAAGAAGTATCTTCTACAAAATGGTGAAAATTTCAAAGCTAGTATGGGCTGGTGAGTGAGAATGATCCTACGAGCTGGTCTGACGTTACAGCTAAGATCATCCCAAATTGACTTCCTGCAGCTTTCGAAAAAAAATTAATTGGTTTCCAGGGTCATATTCTCAAATTAAGGAAGGAACATGGCTATCTGCTCAGTCAATTTCGATTGCGAAATTCTTCAGCATTGGCTGACCAGATGCTTTTTTATTTTTACATCCCATCAAAAGTAACCCTTTGAAACCAAGTGTTACTTACTAAAAGTGTGATCATCAAAATTTCTGGTAACGAAAAGACCAGAACATCAGTTATGCTGTGTGCTCTCACTGACAGCTGGAAGCTGCCTCCATATGCATTTCTCTCCAGGAAAAGAATGCCAAAAGAGAAATTGCCAATAGGGCTTGGTTTCAGATGCCAAGAGAAAGGGTGGATGACCAATAATCTGATGCTTGATTGGTTGAAGGTTGTTTGGAATACAATACTTTTTGCTGAAAAGGAAAACAATGTTGATGCTAAATTCATTAAAGAAACACATTGCACAAGACATTAGGGAACTGATATTAAAAAGTAACACAGACTTAGTAATAATTCCTGGTGGGATGGCATCTTAACTTCATGTAATGGATGTTGTTGTTAACAAACCATTTAAGGATCTTCTTCAATAACTTAACGACTAGCTTCTTCAAAACCATAACCTCACTTCTGGAGGGAAATTAAGGAAGCCTTTAATATACAAGTGGGGAGAATGGATAGCTACTGGTTCGAATAGGATCTTCAGTGAATCTCTTATGAAGGTTTTCAAAACATGCTCCATAGCCAATGCACTGGATGGCTTAGAAGATGACCTACTGTAGGAAAAACAATACAAGTGAAGATGGAACAAAGTAGTGACAATGATGTTGATAATCCTGATGATGAGAAGAAGAAAACGGCAATTGCTCAGATAAAATTAAGATTTTTTCATTGAAATGATTTTTCTGGGCAGTAATACTATTTGTGTTTTATTGTGATTGTGATTAGTTATAATTAGTTCAAAATGAAAAAAATTATCAGGAGGGCTCTTGAATGTCATCTTATATTTGTTAAATACGGTACTTTCTTTAACTTGTGTAGTCGGATCCATGTTTTGTAGGTCCTTGATATCGAAAAATCAATTGATGGCAAAACATCTCTGCCCATTCGTGATGAATGCTAATGCCTGATCTGTTCCAAAGATTCAAAAATTGATATTCCATGATAGATATAAATGAACTTAAGATAGAGTTTAAAACGGATATTTTGATTTTTTAGGGTACTTCATTTGAGAACTGAACATTTTCTAAATTTTCTCAAAACTGGTTTCTTAGTTTTTTATTAAACTATGTCCTCTTTTAGCAAGAAAGCTGTTTAAAAGATTGGAGTATATCTCATTTTTGTTAAAATCCTTGATTTTTCAAAAATTGTGGAAGTTCAAAATTTTTTGTAGCATTTACAATATGACAATAGACAATAGAGACAACAACTACAATATGACAATAGAGAGTGTTTTCCTTAATGAAATCTCAAAAATAGATCTTGAAATAAAATTGTGTACAATGTTTTTGAAAATATGAGTAGCTTTCATGTAACTTTACTTAAAAGATAGGCAATTTTTAAATGTTTATTTCCTAAAAAAGTTTCCAAATTTATTTTTTTAATTCTTCCTCATATATATCAAAGGACAAGAAAACAAATTGTTGCTTGTCTAGTTTTTTCAAACTGTATTTTCACAGTTAGGAAAAAAATTATATTGTGAAAGTACAATATTTGAAGATGGAGATTTTTGTTTTAATTAAAATCTGCTCAAAAAAATATATCTTTATAAATGGTCATATACAATTTTTTTTTAAAATGAGCAATATTCAGCAATTTCTGTTTGAAGTTAATGCAGTTTATTGTAAAAACCTTTTCTCAGAAACGGCTTCGAATTTTTTCTTTAAATTTTCTCCTTGTACCTCATTGAATCGTAAAAAAAAGTGGTGCAGTGTCCCATTTTTGGCAAACTCTAAAAACTCTGCATTTTTGAAAATTGCACAAAAAAAAACAAAAAACAAAAAAAACACCACCACCACCAACAACAAAAACAATAAAAGCCAACAACAGCAAAAGTACAATGTTGAAGATAGATTTTTGTCTTCAGTGTAAAAAATATAAAATCAATCAATATAATCAAATAAATCAATATAAAAAAATTCTCAAAAACAGCTCCCAAATTCTTTTTTTAATTTTTTTCCTCTTATTTATCAAAGGATGGTAAAAAATATGGTGTTGGTGCTTTTCGACAAACTCTGTGTTTTGGAAAATTGCAAAAAATGCAAAGGTACAATATTGAAGGTAGAGATTTTTCTTTTTAATGAAATCTATTCTAGAACAAAATGTATCTTCTAGTAAAGTCATTTACAATTTTTTGAAAAAAAATAAGTAGTTTTTGTGTTATTTCTGCTTAAGGTGAATGCAAAACGACTTCAAATTTTTTCCATGGATAGATCAAAGAAAAACTTGTACAGGTCTCATTTTCAAAGTTTGATGTTAGAAATAATGGGAGAGACCATTAATTTTTTAAGTGATGCAAAAGTGAATACAGCCTATCGACTGTGTGGTATTGTGGTAGAGCGCATGTCGTGATGAGTCCTTGAACCTGAATTTCAGAGCAGAGGAAAAAATGCTGATTGGAATCACTATTGCAGGTTCATATTGTGGAATAATATTGTGGAGCCATTACTAGTTATGTGAGAAAGTATGTGCTGTTGTAGCACCACCTGTTTATCAAGTGAATGTTCAGATTACAGTAGTATTTTAAAGTAAATATTGTATAATAAAATCCCCCTTTCTACGCTTAAAATGACTGATCCAAAAAAGTATAATGTGAAGGACAGCACAAAAAATACAACCACACACACAAACTATGAGGGTTACTATTTACTTAATACATTTTTGGACTATGTTTTACTCACTTAACTTTCCCACTTAAACACCAATTAAACTCGGTCACATCATCCATATTGCAGAGGGAAATGTTGAAACACCCAGGATCAGTGGAAAATGATGTAAATGGTAGGAAAATTAACTTCAGGAAAGTAAAAATGAGGTTTCAACAATATTGCTAAATAGGAGTGAATTAATAGAGAAGTATTGAATTGCTTGCTGTAAAATGAAATGGTGTAATGTAAAATGTGTGACATGAGCTCATTAAACAATTGACTTGATAAAGCATAGAATTAAGTTTCATACTCATTTGTATCTTGTGCTCTTATTTTTCAGACAAGAATCCACATCTGAGTGAATTTGTTTCCCAGATTAAGTCAACCCCTGAGTTGCAGCTTATCTTTGATTCAATTCAAAAGGATTCCACCGGGCCCTCTCAGGATTCAGCCCTCATGGACCTCAGCTGAGCAATGGTGAAAATTTCTGGGAGATACTAACATTGCAGCAATTCTCTCAGATGCAGTAATTGGTTCAATTACCAATGACTTCTGGTTCCATTTAACCACTGTGAGAGAAATAACCCAAGACTATTTTCAACAGTTGTGATGAAAATCTTACTGTGAAAGTTTGTAAATGAAGTGAAATTGAACTATGTAATATAAAAGTACATGCTTGATTGTCTTTTTGTGTTAATAGATATCATTAACATTATTTCTAATACTCTTAATTCTATGTTGAGGCCTCAACCCATTTTTGTGTCCAAAAATATTCTAGTGTCCTAGTGGACAGTGACAATTTTGGTTTGCTACTCCTACAATTTGGTGCAGCGTGAACCCACTTCAGTCTTATTCTAGTGGCTCATGCAAATATGTTTGTGGTTTTAATGGAATGATTTGTGAAATGTTCTTTGTACATATAAATGAGAGAGTTGCCGGAATGCTCATTAAGTAGTAAACATTTTTGTCTGTTGCTCATGGGTTAAGTATTGAAATTGACGTTTATGTATAATGCCATTGAGCCTCCAGTTGAGTGTTGTATTCTTACTGTATTGATTGTAGCATGTTTAAATTTGAAAATTTGTCGCTGTGTGGAAAATTTGCAGGAACTGACTTTTTAATTTTTAGGGCTTTGAGCAGTTTGGTAATTTGTATACAAGTCTATGAACTTGCAAGTTTTGCCTGATACAGTAACAAATAAATTGGTACATCACTTACTATTGTAATATTGTTACAAAAATTTTCTGAAGTGAATGCCTCTCACTTAAAAACATATTTGACTGCCTTAATTGTTTAATTATCTGCATGGTAAAATTCTTTTTTCACAGCTAATTTGAAGATATCTTTTAAATGCATTCCCATTTACATCATTATTTTGCGATATTGAAAATTTATCATTAATAACTTGTGATAAGAGAACACTATTCTTCTATTTCATATCTGGCCTTTTCCTCTTTTCTTTTCTTTGAAATGTCAGTTTTTATATTTTCATAAGTCTTTGGTTTTCTTCCTTGTTAGGCTGTCCCAGAAATTATATTCCTTCATTTTTAAATTCATTCTCCTGTAAGACACGATCATCCTTGAGTTTTTTGTTTATGAAATGCTGAAATAAAAGGTTTGCATAGAATATTCAGTGAAATATTATAACAAACGCCGATATAACAAAAATTGGAGATTAATGATATTTTCTTGATATCCTAGCCGATTTACATTTGAGTTACACGTTTTCACTGTAATGAAATTTGAACTACTGTTATGGATGAAGTTTCAGCTTTTTGCCAAAATGTTTACTTCTTTCTTCTTTTGTCTCTCTCTCTCTCTCTCTCTCTCTCTCTCTCTCTCTCTCTCTCTCTCTCTCTCTCTCTCTCTCCTCTCTCTCCTATCTCTCTCTCCTATCTCTCTCTCCTATCTCTCTCTCCTATCTCTCTCCTCTATCTCTCTCAATCAAAATCCATCCCTTACAATAAATATTCTTATTGCTGTGTATATATGCAGACATTTATACTAGAGAAACTATTTTCCATAAGCAAATGGGATTGGTTGGAGCTGTGAAAATCATCTAAGACGAGAAGATATGCTTGGTAAGATACAGAAAAGTTTACAAACTAATGGAATGCTAAGATTTAATATCTCAAAAACTAAACAATTTCACTGTAACAAAATAATTAAGAGGTCCCCTTAATTTAAGTAAACTGGTTCACTGAAAGTAATCATCTTTAATTATTACACTTTCATCACAATTGTGAGAATTGCAGTCATAATGCAAAATAAGAAGAATGATCCTTTTCTGCTGTAATGAAGTAGCCTTGTTCTAATAATACCAATGTGATGTGCCACCCTGGAAGCTGATCAGTTAGAGCATATTTGCTGGGAGTTGAATGTGGATTATGGAGTACTGTGGTGAATTATTATGCACTGAGAGGAGGCAGAGGTCATGATGAGCCAAATGTCTTTGAGTTTTAATAATATTTATTTACTGCATTTTGGGTGGAGAGACGGGGAAGAAGAGAAATGAGAGAGACTAGGAAGAGATGGGGAATTGAGTTACCGATGATGGCTGCTGCTTTCCACAATGTTCCATTCATCCTTTGCTTCCTTAGAAACAGCAGTGGCATGGGGCTCGTCATCGATGTTATTTTCTTTGTTTCTCTTCCTTTTATTAGTGAGCCTATCGTGTGGCTCTCCTAGGACTGGGCGGTCTGTCATGGCAATTGTGGAAATCTTTGTGGAAGCTGTTAGAAAGGGAGCTTCCAGGACTATATCAACATATTTTCCATTCTGAAATGTGAAGGATTTTCCATTTGTTAGAGCTCAGAGCCACAAGACTATGAAATATTTTATGATAAAATATAGAGTATTGCCATTTTAATGATGGCTCATCACACTGATATATCTTTAATAATGCATATTCATTCAAGTACTGAAGGACAACAGATTATGTATTAAATTAAGAATTTCATAATTAGGAAAACAACTTTTACTGCTGTGTTTATTATCCATTTGAACCAATTTACTTTTTGTGGAAGATAATTTACAGTCCAAGTTTTTATTTTCGTCTGTCCATCTGTGACCAACACTAGTGTCTAAACCATACATAGGATGTTTTCCAAAATAAAGATTTCTGTGACAATATGACTCCACTTGAGATCCTATAAATGAAGCTCCTGGATAATTCAAAGTTTCCTCAAAAATGGCTCCAAATTTTTGCTGTAAATTTCTTTCTAGAATAGAGTAAAATACGCTTTTAAAGATGCCACAGTTTGTGGATTCAGTGGTAAAATGGTGAGCCTATTGGGCTGTTGCTCCGAAGTTTGCGGATTCAAACCTGATTGAAGCTGTGGATTTTTTAAGTGCAAAAAAACCTTTTGAGGGGAAGAAAAACCCATGTTGCAGATTTACTGCACGTAAAAGGTCCTCAAGCCAAATAGAGGCCTCTGAGCTAAATTCAAAATCACCTATTTCATCACACGAGTAATACCGTCTTTCTCCACTTTATGGTGAAAGGAGCGTAGCAAAATTTGCATAGTCAGATGGAAGAGTGGACCTGATGACCAGGGTTTTGCTACATAAAATAAGGTATTAACTAACCAATTCAGTTTTCACTGTTACCTCTGAAGTTTTGAAAATTGCCGAAAACTTAGCAATTTTTCTATTTTCATAAATTCCTAAAATTTAGGAACCTTTTGTGAAAGGACAAGATTGATGAAAAATAAATATATAAATAAGGTCATGTAGATTTAAAGAAAATATGAATTATGTTTGGTAATATGAAAAGGTGATTTTTTTTTTCTTTTCTTTTTCTTTTGCAAAAATGCCTCCAAAGTTTATCTTTTTCTTTCCTGTGAGAGAACAAAAGATACTGAAAAAATGGCACAGGTCTCGTTTTCTTTCACAGATAATATTTTCATTATTTATTTCACAAGGCTAAACATCTGTTACATCAATCATGATATTTCAGAAAACTTTTGTTACCATCTTCAGATAAAAACTATAAAAAAAGTTTCCTCTAAATATTTTTACAATATGATGATTCTACTCCTTTTTATACAATTTACATTCCAATATTATCCATCAGTATGAAGTACTCGATAAGACAATTAAATGATAAGTAGTGGTGCTACAGAATGGCATAGACCTTCTTGAATTAGTTTTCTTTTTTCTTTGGAGTTGGGTAGCTGTTTGGACTTGCTACGCACTCTTGCCAGCTACCATCTGTCGCTGCCCAAAGTCCATTATTTTCTACATTTTCTTCAATTTTTTTGCTTTCCTAGTAGTACAACCAAAATATTACTTAAGGAATATTAAAGGAGAGTAAAACTTCTTCCTAAATGACAACTTTCGTTGAAAAATTTGGAGCTGTTCTTAAGAAAATGGCATTTAAACATCACTGTAAATGCAAAATTTGAAGCTCTTTTTCAAAAAAAGTTGTTGAGTTTTCAATAAACTTAATTTAAAGTCATTTGAAGCACCTCCACTCAAATGCAATAATGTATACAAATCACTGGAAATGTGCATATTAATGGCATGAGAAGTATTTTAAAAAAAGTACATTTGTGTAATTTTTGAAGAAACAATAGAATATCTCACAACGAATTTTATGTGACCTTAAACAGTGCAATTAGCACTACCCATACGAAAAATTTTAAGAAAATATTTGGAACTGTTTTTGAGAAAATGGCATAAGAGCGTTTCTGAAAATGTGGAATTTTGAGCTCACTTTCACAGAAAACCGTTGAGTTTTTGAGAAACTATATGACATTATTTAAAGCACATGTACTCATAAATGCCATAATGTGAACAAATTGCCACTAATGTAAATTTTAAGATGTGAGAGGACAAGTCAAAAAATTATTTTTTGAAAAAACAAAGGAATAGAGCAATATTGTGTTTATGCCATCTTACAGAGTACATTTAGCACTATGCCTACCAAGAGTTAAAAGAACTAGAGGTGCTACAGAATGTTACAGACTTTCTTGTAGCAAATTTTTGGTGTTGACTTAGCTTTAAGGTCTTGCACCATTCTCTGGACAGCTGCCATCTATCTTTGCGCAAAGTACTTTTTTGACATTTTCTCAATATTTCGGTTTCTTAATAGTAGAACCGAAATATTACTTCAAGAATATTAAAAAAGAGTAAAATCTCGTCGTAAATAGAAATTTTCATTGAAAAATGTGAAGCAGTTTTTAAGAAAATGGCGATTAAGCATTATTGTAAATGCGAAATTTGAAGCTCTTTTTCACAGGAATCTCTTGAGATTTCGAAAAACTGCACTTAAAGTCATTTGAAGCACTTCCACTTGCAAATACAATAATGTTCGCAAATCGATGAAAATGTGCATATTAACGGCGTGAGACTTTTTAAAAAATACTTATGTAATTTTTGAAAAAATAAAATAATACACCAAAATGAACTTTACGTCACATTAAACAGTGCCATTACCACGATCCATTGGAAAAGTTTGAAGAATGTAGAGCCATTTTTGAGAAAATTGCGTTTGAGCGTTTCTGAAAATACGGAATTTTTAGCTCATTTTAACAGAAAACTGTGGAATTTTCGGGAAACCCTATATGACATGATTTAAAGCACATGTACTCATAATTACAATAACGTGAAGAAATCGCCTGTAAAGTAAATATTAGCGAGGAGAGAGAGAAAAATATTATATTTTTCTAAAGAAAAAAGAATAGAGCAAATATGGCGTTTATGACGTAGGGTCTTTGGCACTAGCCCTACCAAAAATTTAAAAAAAATGTGGAGCCGTTTTTTGAGAAAATCTTTTTTTTTTTTAATTTTTAAAAATATTACTCCGTAAAAATACGTGCGTATACGAGAAAGTAAAAAACTTGGAGACATTGTTGAGAAAATCTTTTTTTTACTTTCTTACGTAGTATAGCAAAAAGTTATATAATGCCGCGGAAAACCGCTTTCAAGATTTCAACGGAAAAATACGTTTAGGGGTCCCTTGATACCGGAAAAGTTTTTTTTTTTTTTTTTTTTTTTTTTTTTCTTCTCCGAAAGGTCCGTCCGTCTGTGAACACTACTAGCGCCTAGACCATTCGTACGATCTTTTCCAAATTGAGGAAACCTCTGTCCATCAGGCTCTAGTTGAAGCTTTGAAATTTGGAAAAAAACTTTCTTTAGAATTTGGGGATTCTTTACATTGAAAATATAAGCAGTTTTCGTGCAATATTTGCAATTTTAAAAAATAAGATTTTCTCAAAAGTGGCTCCAAATTTTTTCTTTAAATATTTGGTAGGGTTAGTGCCTAACGAATCCTATACAATCACCTAAACGCCATATTGCTCGATTCTTTTGTTTTTTCAAAAAATACAAAAATGTATTTTTTTACTTGTTCTCACGTCGGTAATATTTACATTACAGATGATTGCTTCACGTAATTGTACCTACGAGTACATGTGCTTTAAATAATGTCATATAAATTTTTCTCGAAAACTAAACCGTTGTCTGTAAAAACGAGCTCAAAATTCCGCATTTTCAGAAATGCTAAATGTCATTTTCTCAAAAATCGCTCCAAATTGTTTCTTCAAACGTTTGCATCGGATACTGGTAATGGCACTGTTTTATATGGCATAAAGTTCATTTTGGTGTATTCTTTTATTTTTTCAAAAATTACACAAATGTAATTTTTTTAAATATGTCTCCCATTTTCTTAGAGACGACTTCAAATTTTTCAATGAAAATTTGTATTTAGGACGAGGTTTTACTGTTAATATGCACATTTTCATCAATTATTGCCTTTGTGAGTGGAAATACTTCAAATGAAGTTTTTCTAAAACTCAATAGGTTCCTGTGAAAAAAGCTTCAAATTTTGCATTTACAGTAATGCTTAATCGCCATTTTCTTAAAGACGGCTTCAAATTTTTCAATGAAAATTTATATTTAGGACGAGGTTTTACTGTTAATATGCACATTTCCATCAATTATTGCCTTTGTGAGTGGAAATACTTCAAATGAAGTTTTTCTAAAACTCAATAGATTCCTGTGAAAAAAGCTTCAAATTTTGCATTTACAGTAATGCTTAATCGCCATTTTCTTAAAGACGGCTTCAAACTTTTCAATGAAAATTTATATTTAGGACGAATTTTTACTGTTCTTTAATATAGTACTTAAAGTAATACTTCGAATCCTGCTATTAAGAAACCGAAAAGTTGAGAAAATGTCAAAAAAAAAAAAAGTTCTTTGGGCGACGATGCAGCAGGCCAGAGAATAAAGCAACACCTTAAAACTAGACCACACCAAGGAAATTAGAAAAATTTGCTGGGAGGAAGTCTTAGCCATTGTGTAGCACCTCTAGTTTAATATTGCGTGAAATCTACTAAAAGTTTCAAAAAATGTACATGACCTTAATGAAAGAACTAATTATAGAGGATAAATTTCCTTTGAAGGAAAAATCTCTATCTTCAATTTTGTAGTTGTAGGAAGACGCCGGAAAAAATTCAAACTCTTGTATTTTTCGAAAATTCAGAGTTAACAGTGAATAACCAAAACTTATCTTCCACTTATGCCTGTGTATTTTACTCTATTCATTCACAAAATTTGAAGTCATTTTTGAGAAAAAATTGAAAATGTCCCTGGCTTTATGTGAAGTACACCCAAATTTTAAAGAAAGTTTTTCAAAATCGCAGTGCCTTGATTCAAGCCAGATCGATCGGAGAATATCCATTTTAGAAACAAAAATCCTACGTATGATTTAGGCGCTAGTGGTGTTCACAGAAGGATGGACGGTTTGGAAAAAACACTTTTTCGGTATCACGGGACCCCAAAACGTGTTATTTCCGTTGAAATCTCGAAATCGATTTTCCGCAGAATTACCTAACTTTCTCTATACTACATGAATTTTTCCGTATACGAGAATGTAAAATAGGTAAACTAAATTAATGAAAGCTGGAAATAACTCACCTGGAAATAAAAATTGTAAAATAGTTACTAGTACTTAAATGTATATAAGGCACTGACGGCCATGACTGTAAATACTATGCCATTCAGATGATGATATAAATAAGTAAAATTACATGACCCATTTAATGTTTCATTACAATTTGTCGGTGTGTGCGTGATACAATATGTACTAAAATATTTGAAAATTAAGAAGTTTCAATGAAAATATCGAATATCTTACATAATTCTATACCGCCATCACATCTTCATTGCTTAACAAATGGACAATTCGTCTTTGCCTCTTTCAAAAATAGTTACCGAACGTGACACTTGATGTTTCCGAACGCGTCGACTGAAAAGGTCGTTAGGCCTGATAGTGTAGTGAATGTCTTTATCTCGGGAGGTGGTAGTAATTCCTTTCCCACTGGATGGTGAGATCCGGCGCCGATCAACTCGTCAACTTGCTGGGGGTTTCTTCCTCTAGTGGGGCACCGTCCCAGCCGGTCAGGCTCTTAAATTCCCGAATGATCTCTCGAAATGTGAATCTATAGTGAGAGGGGAGATTATGGGATAAAGAAGAAGAAGGAAATTGATTAGTGTTTCCGGGCGTGAACTGCTAAGTCCCGTAAGTGTAGGGCATTTTTTATCGCGTGAGGTGGCGGAGATTTCCGTTGGATGGCGAGATCCGGCGCCGACCTACGCTTAGGCTAGCGAGGTGTTTCCTAACCAGGTATCTCCCACCAGCGGGGCACCGTCCCAGCCGGGACAAGCTTTTGTTATTTGTGGTAGTGTACTGTTGTGTATGTGTATGTTGTATGTGTGTAAGGGGTGAGGAGAGGACAAGAATGAAGGAAAAATCGATCGCGGTCCGTGGCCCTTTTGTTAGGGTTCTACTCCGGCATTCCCCTGGTGCTGATCGGAGAAACTACGGACAACTATCAAAGGCGGGATTCAGGGGGGGAGGCAACTGCCCCCCCCCAATGTTGGGACAAGTTTTTTAAAAACATTTCATTTCGCGGATCTTCAAATTTGTATCATAAACGATTTACTTTTTCTATATTTTAAGAAGAAATTTAATAATAATTAAGCGAACAATAGTTTTATTAAGCTGAGCTAATACGATACATTAATAAATTGATGAACTCTAGTTCAGTACTATAAAACGCGCGTTCAGTGTTACTGTGAATATCCCGTATTAATAAATCATCTTTAAATTATACGAAGGTTGCCTTTAATGTTTCAGGATTTGGCAACCCTAGTGTTGTAATCTGGCAACTGACAGCTCTATCGTAAAGTTGGATGTTTTGAGGTTATACGCACTCAGAACGTTTTGAAATACGAGCGCTATTTGTGTTGTTTACAGTAACTTAAAAGATTCATCTAGGCCCAAAAATGGAATTAAATCGTGAACATTTTCGTGCGATTATTTTTTACAACTTTCGACGTGGATTCACTCAGCAACAGTGCATGGATGAACTTAATTCAATTTTTGGCGATGAAGCTCCATCAATGACCAGTGTTTATCGATGGTATGGTGAATTCAATCGTAGTCGTAGTTCACTCCAAGACGAATTTCGCGAAGGTCGTTCAAAATCAGTTGTTGTTCCGAAAACCATTGATGCTGTGCGTGAACTGATATTGCAAGATCGTCATGTGACCTATCGTGAGATTGAGACAACCTTAGGCATTAGTGGGACCAGCTTACATTCAATATTGCATGAACATTTGACTGTCGAAAAATTTGTTCGCGTTGGATCCCACACAATTTGTCAATCGCTCAAAAAAAGGCTCGTGTCCATTGGTCGAAAAAAATGCTCAAAAATACGATCTCGGTGCTTCGAAACACGTCTATGACATAGTGACAGGTGATGAATCGTGGATTTACGCGTATGAGCCCGAAAGTAAACAGCAGTTGACTGTATGGGTGTTTCAAGATGAGCAAAATCCAACAAAAGTTGTTCGCGCACGAAGCTCTTCCAAACAGATGGTCGCCTGTTTTTTCGGAAAAACTGGACATGTCGCAACCGTACCACTAGAACAACGCAGAACAGTCAATTCTGAGTGGTACACAACGATTTGTTTGCCAGCTGTCTTCCAAGAAATCAGGAAAACCAACCGCCGAAGACGGATCACTCTTCACCACGACAATGCGAGCTCTCACACATCGGCTCAAACAACTGCATTTTTGAGCACCCAAAACATCGATCTGATGAGTCATCCGCCGTATAGTCCTCACTTGGCACCGAATGACTTCTTTTTATTCCCGTGCGTAAAAAACAAACTGAGAGGTCAACGTTTTTCGACACCTGAAGAAGCGGTTGCTGCATTCAGAATGCATGTTTTGGAGATACCTCAGAGTGGCAAAAGTGCTTCGACAATTGGTTCAAACGCATGCAAAAGTGTATAGATCTTCATGGGGAATATTTTGAAAGACAATAAAGTGATTTTCGATGATTAATATTTGTTTTTGTTCTCTAATCCTGAAATATAAAAGGCAACCCTCGTATTGCTTTTAAACGTTATTTACTTAGAAATTTAACCGTTTCGTGCCTAAAATCACGAGTCATAACATTCGAATTAACATATTATGATTAAATAAACTAGTTTCATTACAAATTTCCTAGCGTCCTTAAATAGGTGCTTCTCACGAAACATCGTTTCAAAGCATGTGTTTTTTACCGCGTTCCTGTAATATACGGAAGCTTAGTCGCCAAACTGAAAACTACGCGTTGACGGTGGAAAAAATCCATTTTCTTTAACGGATCTTAAAAAAAGGAGAAATTTGTCTACGCTCCGAAACGTACTGATTCAAAAAAAGCACCGACTGACTAACTTTTCTGTGATCCGACAGTTCTAGCCTGAAAAAATAGGTGTCAGAGACCAAAAAGCTGCGTGTTTTTAAGTTTTGAGAAAGTGAAAATATACGAATGATGTGTAAAACGGTTTATTATAATCGTATATTGTATGTTGTTCCATTATAATGTAAGATACAATGCAGCTAATGGATATTTGTTTGATGCTAAGAGTACACAGAAAAAATATCCACTGAATATTTTCTATTATACTAAATGTTATTACAATAATTTCACTTTTCTGTTATTATAAACGCGAATCTTCTTGTTTTAATCATAATGTCGGTTCCAATATTACAACAAAAAATTTCATTGTTTTTTGGAAAACAAAACAATTTTCATTACTAATTTATTATAAATACTAAAATAAATGCACAGAAATATTGAAGTCATTTTCAATGTGTATTTAAAGTCAATGTAAGTTACAGACGGGGATATGGTGAGAATTGCTTTTATTCTTTTTAACTACTGCTCAGCAATCGAAACTAGTGCTACGAAATGGCACAGACTTTCTCGTACTAGTTAGTTTTCTAATTTCTTTGATCTGGGCGAGCTTTACAATCTTGACCTATCCTCTTGCCAGCTGCCAACTATTCCCGCCCAAAATTAATATTTTTCAAATTTTTCTCAATTTTTGTGTTTCCTAATGGTAGAACCGAAATATTACTTTAAGAATATTAAAGAAGAGTAAAACCTCGTCCTACAAGGAAAGTTTTGTTGAAAACTTTGGAGTCGTTTTTAAAATAATGGTGTTTAAGTCTTACTGTAAATGCGCAATTTGATACGTTTTCATCGAAATCTTTTGAAAAATATCATTGGAAGTCATTTGTGGCTCCTCCACTCACAAATGGAATAATATATATGCTGCAATTTGTATTATAGCTTATGCCATAAAGTTTGAAGTTTGAAGAAAAAATTAGGAGCCGTTTTTGAGAAAATGGCACTTGAGTGTTTCTAAAAATTCGGAATTTTGAGCTCGTTTTCACAGAAAAGTTTTGAGTTTTCGAGAAACTTTATATGACATAATTTAAAGCACATTTACTCGTAAATGTAATAATGTGAACAAATAGCCACCAATGCAAATATTATCGATATGAGAGTCAAGTAAAAAAATGTAATTTTTGAAAAAAGAATAGAGCAATATGGCATTTATTTCATCTCATAGAGTACATGTATCACTATCCCTAACAAACGTCGAAAGAAAATATTTGGAGCCTTTTTAAGAAAATCTTGTCTTTATTTTTTTTTCTTAAATTTCACATATTGCACGCAATGTTGCGCGAAAAGTACTAGTATTTTCAAAAAAATGTGCATGACCTCACTAAAAGAACTAATGAAGGAAAACATTTAATTTGAAGGAAAACCTCTATTTTTAGTTAATGTTGTTTAATGTTGTAGTTGTAGGAAGTAGCTGATAAAAATTCAAACTTTTGCAATTATAGAAAATTCAGTATTAACAGTGAAAATCGGTCCTACGCCATCTTTATGATCGTACTTCTTACATTCTTACAAGATATTTAAAGAAAAAATTGGAGCTATTTTTGAGAAATATTTGAAAATGTCCCTGGCACTTCATGAAAAATACCACAAAAATTAATTAATATTTTTCAAAATCGAAGAGCTTCGACTCAGGCCAAATCAGCAGGGTTTTTTCAATGTGGGAAATATCCATACACATGGTTTAGGCGCTAGTGTTGTTTACATACACCAGACGGAAGGAAGTTATGCCGTCAATCGAATTTTCCGTATCAGGGACCCACAAAACATAGATTCTGGCTGTACCACGTGTTAGAGGATTTATTTTCTAAATTTAGCAACGGGATTTATCTATATTTCGTTATCAGGGCTCGGCAATAAGAGTTTTTCTGTCAAAAATTCGTAATTCTTTCTTGCAGCATTACATAACTTTCTCATTACCACGTAGACGATAGCGAGAAAGTAAAACTCTGGAAAAAAAATCAATGATTTATGTTTTGAGAGGAACTTTTGAGATCTTTTCAAGCCTGTTCCAAGATTCTCGGACAGTGAAAATTATTGGTTTTTTGTTTTCAAAAACGTTTTTGCTTTTGAATTTGGTGCTGAGAAAATATGAAATTAGTAGTGCTTCAAATGGCACATACTTTCTCGTAGTGAAGTTTTCTAATTTCTTTCGTGTGGACTGACTTTACGGTCTTGCCCCATCCTCTTGCCAGCTGCCATCTATCGCCGCCCAAAGTTTTTTTTACATTTTCTCAATTTTTTGGTTTCCTAATAGTAGAACCGAAATCTTACTTTAAGAATGTTAAAGAAGAGTAAAACTTCGTCATTAATGGCAATTTTCTTTAAAAAAAAATTTGGAGCCGTTTTTTAATAAATTGCGTTTAAACGTTACTGTAAATGCGAAAGTCCAAACTTTTTCACAGAGATTTTTGACTATTCCAAAACCTTTATTTAAAATCATTTGAAGAATTTTACCTCACAAATGCAATAGTGTTTACAAATCGTTGGAAATATGCTTATTAACGGCGTGAAAGATATTTAAAAACATTGTGTAAATTTTGAAAAAACAACAACAAAGAATTAAAGAATGAAATTTTTGTAATTTTAAACAGTGTAATTAGCACTACACAAAAGTTTGAACGAATTTGAAGCTATTTTTGAGAAATGCGGAATTTTGAGCTCGTTTTAACTGAAAACTGTTGAGTTTCCGAGAAACTTTATATGACATTATTTAAAGCACATGTATTCATAAATACAATAATGCGAATATATTGCAACTAATGTAAATGAGACAAGTCAAAAAATTGGTTTTGTAATTTTTGAAAAACAAAAGAATAGAGCAATATGGCGTTTATTTCATCTAATACAGTGCACAATCGCTACCAAAAGTGTAAAGAAAAAATTTGGAACTATTTTTGAGGAAATCTTATTTTTGTAATTAAAGATTACAAATATTACACCCATACTGCGAGTAACCTACTAAAATTTTCAAAAATGTATATGGTCGTAATGAAAGGACTAATTATGGACAACAAATTTCAATGAAAGGAAAAATATTTATCTTCAATTTTGTAGTTGTGGGAAGACGCCGAAAAAAATCAAATTTTTGCAGTATTCGAAAATACAGTTGAAATGAATTTCATAGACCGTGAAAATACGATCTATTCCACCTTTATAAGTGTATTTTTCTCAATTTGTACAAGAAATTTAAAGAAAACATTTGGAGCCGTTTGAGAAAATTTAGAAAATGTCCAGGGGGCTTAATGTATAGTACCCCCAAATTTTGAAGAAAGTTTTTCAAAATCGCAGCGCCTGAAGTCGAGTCAGATAGACCGGGGAATACGCATTTAGGAAAAAATCCTTCTATGGTTTTGGCGCTAGTGGTTTTCACAAATGGAGAGGCGGAGGGATAAACGGACGGACGTTTCAAGAAAACATTTTTTGGTATCAGGGGACCCCAAAACGTGTATTTCCGTTGAAATCGATTTTCCCGCAGCATTACATAAATTTCTCTATTCCACGTATATTACTCCGCATATTACGTACGCATGCGAGACGGTAAAAATGTCTTTTCTGGTAGTATAAATTATTTTCTTATTTTTCATATTTTTTCAGTCAGATAAAGTAGTGTAAAGTTGACGAAGTAATTAAAATTAAAAAAAACTTGTTTCAGGATGTAGAGGGGCGTGGGTGGTGGGACAGGGGCCAAGGAACATTTCAAAAATCTATTTTTTATCTTAAAGTTAAAGTGTAAACTACTCATATGTCATTTGGTGCAGGGGATTTTTTACTATCGTATGCAAGGGGACCCTTTGTCCCCTCAATAAAGGATCCGAAATCCCGCCCCTGACAACTATTGATCAGAGCAGTCGGCCTCTAGAATTCTCTAGACAGCAACTGAACTTTACCTAGCTAGGGTCGAAGATCTTGCCACCATCGGGATTCGAAACTAAGGCCTCCCGATCAGAGGCATTGCAGTGACATCAATCGATATCCCGAGTCACCTCAGCTGGTAGTAAGGAAAAATTGCGCGGTTCATGGCCCGTTTGTAAGGTACTGCCAAAATATTCAGCAGCTGTTCATCGGAGAAACCACGGAAAACTACCAATCAAAGCAGCGGACCGCTAAAATTATTGTTCAGACCTAGTTATACAGCTTGTGCTGAAAATTAGCCAACGTCGGGTCTCAAACTAAGAGTCCTTGCAGAAGCATAATCTTAGAGCATCCTCCATATTCTCCAGTGTTTCCCGACGGAGATCTTCCCTAGCTGGATGGCGGAACCAGGTATCTCCCACCAGAGGGGCACCGGCGTAGCCGGGACAAACTCCCGTCATGTGTGGTAGTGTACTGCATGTGTGTAAGTGTATGGAAGGGGTGAGGATAGGACAAGAAAGACGAAGGAAAGATTGCGCGCGGGCCGTGGCCTGTTAGGGTACTGCTTTGTTGTCAACAATCTTACAGCATTCTCCATATTCTTCAGATATGTGCACCTGATTAGGAAGCAGTTGGTGCTCTAGAAAGAGATGACGGACGAGTGTAGAGATGACTTTGCGCTGCCAAAACGTATTTGTCATATTCTTTATCAATCGAGAGAATGATTTAAATGTAAACAAACCGGAATGTATTTCTCCTCTGGTGCGCGTGGAATGGCACCACTGCTGTCTCTACAATAGCCCCTTCTACTAACTCGTACTCCCCACTTCTTTCTCTTACAATAGCTGACCGACAACGCTCCATTGACCCTTCTAATTGTACTGGCAACTGAGAGATTGGTTTCTTTCCGAATCTTTCGCGCCGTTTCAGTTGGAACATCCCTCTGCATCCGAACCGCGAAATTAAAAAATTAAGAAAGGGCTCATCATCTTACAGAATTCTAAGTTAATATCTGAAAAATGAAATCAAGATTTCTCATCAATATTTGTCTGAACTCCTCCCTCAACAAAATAATCACAAAATTATATAATAATAATAATAATAATAATAATAATAATAATAATAATAATAATAATAATAATATATTGTTATTATTTCACTCTGTTGGAGGCATACATACTACTCTGGGCACTGGCAAAGGATGTAAGACTTCAATACTATTCTTTCCACCTCGTATTTTTCCAGTCTTCTTCGAACAAAACTGTATGTGTTCAGAATCATGGACTTCTGAATGGATGTATACACCTTACTTATGGTTCAAATATAAGATGTCAAAACTGCTGTGAATTGTGTTGGGGATTTCCCTCTAGAAAAAAACTAACAGCAACTGGTATCACTATTATTTTTGTCATACCCTACATAGATTTGATTTCGTTTACCAATGACATACTTATAAATTTTCCTGTGTGTGTTTTTGTCAGATTGGCTGGTAGAGGGTCTACTATATCAATGATGAAGGTTTTCCTTCCGCTCTTCAAAGTCAGTACAATATCAGGAATGTTCTTCAGGATTGGTTTATCCTTTAGATAAGTTAATCCATTTACCAGAAAAAAGTTTTCTCAAAAATGGCCTCAATTTTTTTTCCATGGAGAGAGCAAAGAATGCTTAAAAATATGGTGCAAGTCTCATTTTGGTGGAAATGTCTGAATTTTCAAAAATGGGAAAAAGTTTGAATTAATGCGAGAAAATATGTGCTATTGGGGGTATAATCATGATGTAATTATTTTCTAGAGTTTTAGAAAAGTTGATGAAACTTACACGACATAATTGTAAGTTCTGCAATCTTACTTGCTAAGCCAATATTGTCCATGGTTGAACAGATAGTAGTAAAAAAATACACATTTTTGGCTCAAGGGCCACTAAAATGTGGATTTTGACTATACTAGTAAGCGTTGGAGCAAAAGAAGTCTAGTTTTTGGGAAAGAGGAAGGATAGAAATTTCCAGGTGAAAAATTGAGGCGGTTTATGAGAAAATTTGCTTTGCTTTCCAAAAGTGTGCAATTTTTCTAGCCTTAATATTCAAAAACTTGTAGAATTTTGAAAAACTATCATTAGAGATTTTTTTTAAGCTTCTGAGAAACATGTTGAACCATAAAATACAACTCTAATGTAAATATTAATGACAAGGGAGTAATTAAAAAAAAAAACTTGTGTAACTTGTGGAGAAATGATATCTTTATGAACATCATGCTTATGTCACATGATTCTGTGAGTAGTGCACTATCTATACAAAAAGAACATTTTGATATGAAAGTCCTTTTGTATATGACTTTCTAAAAGCTCCATTTGTTCCTGAG
Organism: Teleogryllus occipitalis; assembly: GCA_011170035.1. Lineage (NCBI taxonomy): Eukaryota > Metazoa > Arthropoda > Insecta > Orthoptera > Gryllidae > Teleogryllus > Teleogryllus occipitalis. The sequence continues at coordinate 31,121 of BLKR01002115.1, read as the reverse complement.
TTTGTTATTGAAGTGTGGGTCATCTACTTCACTAGGTTATACCACACACAATTTTGTACGAGAATTACATTTTATTTTTAAGAAATGGATGAATATACTTCTAAAAAGCAGAAGAATGGACATGTGCACATAGTTCCAAATTTTTTATTGTTGAGTACATTTATTGCAGGTGGAATCATTTTGCATAATATGAGTGTATAACGAGAATATTAATATATAAGTGGTTTGATGTGCAATTTGTAAGTTTTCTGAGCTTTTTTAAATGTATTTCTATTTATTTAGTTCAGAAAAAACAAACATGGAAAATAGGGAAACTAGGATTAAGAAGAACATGTATTATGCTAATAAAATAAGAACATGAATATAGTAAAAGGAAAAGAAAGGAATCTAAATTGATTTTCGTAACCAAGTTACTTGTTTGAGTAAAATATTACAATATTCTCTGAATTGTTGTTTAATGGACATCTTTTGTAACATCATGTAAGGGATGATGATTAAGGGTTGCAGTAATTTAGATAGGAAGCAAAAACATTCAGAATTTTACAGAAAAATTTGTATTTTGTTTCTTTATTTGTAAAGTTTTCCCAATGCTATCTGCACAACCACATAAAAGATAGTTCAGGTTCTCATAGATAAATGTTATAAATTTATTTTGCAAAGTAAATCTATAAAAGAATAGATATGAGAATGCCTCATGCCATTGGTGTTCAACGTGAACTATTATTTAAAATCGTATCTACTAAAAGATATATTTTGGATAATAATTAGAATGTTCGACATACTTATAATTGCATTTGTCTGAAATGTCTCAGAACATAGAATTAAAATGAAATATTGAATGTAGCTTGAATCTCACTTAAATTAATATGAATTTAAGAAAGACAGCATAGTAACTACACATTTCTGATCTATCATGCAATTATTTTAAACTGATAAAGAATTTCTTAGTATCACAACTGAAATGAATTATGTTTGGACAAAAACAGTGGAAACTTGAGTCTCTACTTTTGAAACTCACAAGAACCAAGCAGTTAAGTACGCAAGATAAATAAAAGAAAGAAAATCATTTGGTGAGAAGAAAAGAAAGACAAATTCTTTCAATATATTGAATGCAGTCAACATTATTTGTAATCTGAAAGAGGAAATTTAAACATTTCTATTGCTAGAAAAATCAAACAACTTTCTGATTGTTTGGATGGTTGACGTTGTTGGATGGTTGTTTGGAAGGTAAAAGGAGAAATTAAAATTAGCCATTTTAAAATTTTCTGTTTATAGAACAATTTCTTTTTTATAATGAATTACAATTCACAATTATTTTCATATTCAGTAAAAAAATGTTTAAATTAATGTGCAAATAATACTGACAAATTATGAAAATAAGTTAAGAGAGAGTATAGTATTTTCTGCACTCACACAACACAAACACACATAACCACATGAAAAAGTAACGTAAGGACTAGATATCAGTTTAAAGTGAAAACTGAAGAGCTGACAGAAAATTAGAAGAAACTTATGACAAAAAAGTTGAGAGCGTCTATATAATTATTCTTAACATAACTGAATACTATAGATTGAGAAAGGAAAGATTAAATTTTGTCTAATATTACTTTCATTGAAATTCAACAATGTGTTATCCCTACACTGTCAGCTCTTCAGCTATAAAAACAATGAAAATTTTGTTGACGACACCTCAAATTTCATGAGTGGATATGCATCATCTTCTTGAAGTTTTACTCTCACATAGTCACACAAATTTATTTTGTATAAGTATGATGTATACAGCTACATTCTCTATCTCATTTTTATCTCATGTTCATGAAACTGAGATTGTTGTGTAGAAGTACAGATGGCAAATTATCATTTTCATTGTATAGAACAAGTGTTAAACTTATTTCCACAATATTTTGGACATCAACAGTGCAACAATGTGAAAGGATTTAGCGATAAACTAATATAATATAAATATTCTACAGAAGGACGTCATCCATTACAGAGAGCATTTAAGGCAAACTGATTTTAGCAGTTCACAGTCTTTTTGTCTTCAACACTGAAAACCAGATTCACTCTTTAAGTAGCAAGTGAATAATTAATGTGAATAAAATAATATTTAATAATTGCTAAATTAATTATTAACTACACAAAAGCCATTGAATTAATCACTCACAAGCACTAATCAGATTTATTCAACATTTTCATGCCATTTGTACTTTACACATTGGATTATATGTTATTTAGAGTTCTATGAGAACCAACTTCTTAAATTATTAAATTTGGTGAAAACCAAATTGAAAATTTATTGTGATATATTATGATATGGCAAGATTATTATAGTGAGACACATTTAATATGAGATGTATGCAAGCATGATGAGAAAAATGAATAATCAGATCTATCAAATTATGATTAATTATAGGTGCTCATATGAGAGCATTACAAATTTTTTCAGATAGGTAATGAAGATGAACAGCTGTGCAAGCCATAGTGACCAGATTGCCCATGGCAATGATCATGTGGACCTTTCTAAAGGCCTTGTGAATCTTCAGGTAATGAGGGCAGTGAGCCAATGGACCTGGGTCATATTTTCCAACTTCCAGTCCAACTCCTGCAGCTTTCTCCATTGCATTCTTGGAAGCAATCAAGCTCAGAAGGGGAGGAGCAAAGTACAGGCGTAAAATCAGCTCCAATAAGAAGCAGAAAGCCATGCAGGCAACCTAAACCATGACAGAAAAGGAAATTAAATAAATAATTTTTTTCCTCACTCAAAATCTTAAAAAACAGACATTTTAAAAAGTTAAGATTAAGGCATTTAATTGTCTACTAAACAAATTTTAGCTAATATGATGTTACAAAATTTACTGTTATAGCATTGGAGTTAATAGTAGTGCTACTTTGACTTTGTTTTTTGACAATGCCCTTTTTTAAAAAAAAATTTTCATCAAGTATCCAGTTTATAAATCAATCAATTTCAAGCTGTATATTATTTACTAACCTGTACTCCAGTGTATAAATCCCATGATGCACTAGGATGGAGCTTCACAAACATAACAATTGTCAATAAGCTCAAAACACTGTTGATTCCAAAGTACTTAGGAAACAAAACTTTCTGAACTTCTCCAAATGTATGACGAGGAACAGCAAAATACAAGGAGAGCCCTAGAAATTAATAGAAAAATGAGAATATAACACATTTACCATATTTTTAAGACATTTATATATATGGAACAGAAATATTTGAGCAGTATAAAATAAATACGAATATTACAAACCTGACACAAAAGTCATCCACATCTGTGCACCAAAATGCATCATGAAGGAGGCCAAATAGATCAAGTAAAAGAAGGGAGATGGCTTGACTGACTTGCTTGCTACACAGTCTTCAGGCTTTTCACCAGGAACAATAAGAGTAGCAACAGTCATAACAGCAAGAAGTGTTACAACATGTGCAGGCTGTGTGGTGCAGAAGACAATCCTGTAAACAAGAGAAATGCATACTTGTACAAATATTCTTGTAAAGTAAATAGAATTCGATGACAGTATGAAAACATGAATGTTCTTTATTTTACAAAAAAATTACAAAAATTAAAATAATATTTAGAGATGAAAGCATTCTGTAATCTTCCTTATAATTCTGTAATCATTCTTTATTTAGTTATTAATTTAAATAAGACGTGAGTATTCATTTTTAATTGTAATGTTATTTATTAGTTGATAAAAAGTGCCTTATTTATTTATTTGTTTCAAAACCTTTTTATGTTTTAGTATGCTCGCATACATTAACGGACTGAACAAATAACCCTAACTTTGATGACTCCAATGCAATACTTTTCCCGTGCGTAAAATTGATTCGGTGTATTTGAAACTTTTATTGTTATGCGATAGTTCACCGCGCAACCGTGGGACAGTTGCCTCCATAGCAGCATCCAATCAAATTATGCAATGAACGAGAGCGGGAATACAAATACATCATCCCCTTTCGTCTTCAAATACCAATGATTTTCCTACGCCACAGGAAATTGCAATACTTTGGAAAATTTCAAATATCACTTTTTGACACCGAGACTAGTATCCGTCATAGGCATAATAAGAATTATACAAACAATGTATCTATTATACTCCACTTTTCTTACAAGAAGAGTAAAACGAAGGGACTACCTAAAAGCATCTGAACGTGAAATGGCTCTACCCTACCACATATTTTCTGAAGACAAATCCATGCAATAATATGACACCGGTAAAATTATTACTGACCTGTACATTTTTGAATCTTGGAACTTGGTAGCCAAATCTGACAAGGCATTTAGAACTAATTTGTAGTATGCCGTGGATATGGCCAGGATATCTTGTTTGATGTGGTAATTTGCTTTTGATGCTACTTCTGCCAATACGGGATCATTTTTCATGATGGCTTGATGTTCTTGAATTGCTTTTTTCTTCTGATTCCTAATTTGTTGTTGATTCAACCCTGACCACAGTTCAACGGCATTTCTCTCATCAGCGCGAGACGGGATACACATTTTGGTGAATTTTCTTCTATACGTCAACCAAATCACAATCACCAAACACAAATTGTTCACTGGAGTCTTAATCCGTACTTCGTCGTTTCGGTTGTCTGCTAACTTCCTGCGAGTTCAGGCAGACGTCGAAACAACGAGAATTTTCGTCGATAAGAGTAGCTCAACGGAGAAAGAGGCACTCTTTCAACAATTAAACTTCAATTGCTCGTCGAATGGCGCTTGGCGTAACTCACCACAGACAAGAAACGAACGAAGTGCAACAGAACTTCACTGCTCTCCGGTCAGCGAGCGACTGCCGTGGTACGTGCGCGACCCGTTTTTATAGCAAGCAAAGGTTCCCCCTCCGCCGCTACGGGTTCATTTGATGGCGGACATCGTTTTCTAGAGCTCAGTCAGAAGATTACGAGCCTCCGTTACTGGAGAACGGCCATCACTGCTTGCTGACTTCAGAAGTGGGGATCGGAAGAAACTACCGCCTTTATTGTTTTCTAATAAGTGCTTTATCCTGCACGTGTTCCACGGCAATTCCTTTCTTTTAATTTACTTGCTCTCGTCTGAGACCCGATATTTTTAACCTTATAAATTCCAGAAATAAAATTTTACAATTACATATAGATGTGGATTTTTTACTAAAAGCAGTGGTATCTATTAGTAACTTAACATATCTTTTGTTTGAACATACCTCTTTATTCTCTATACTATTACTTTCAAGTGAATCACTACTTTTGTCATATTCTTTAGTTATATGAGTATTCGGCGATATTTTGTACAAAAATTGTTTGAAGCATCTAATATTTTCTAAAGGGGAGTTGCTTTCAAATGTTTTGACATTGAAACTACTATTGTTGATCTCATTTTCAGATACGGCGAAGAGTGGCAATAACATTCGAAAATGTCTCGAACACAGCTTTTAAGTAAAATAAAAAAATAATAAAAATTAAAGCTGCAATAGCGTATGTATAAAAAACTCTCATGTATTCATCGTAAAATAATATGAACCCCACATGAAGTTTGTTGCACAGAGCTACAGATGAACATATTTGTTTATCAAGTATTTATCATCCCATCAACTGCCGAAGGGTAAAAGAAAGTACAGTCAAACTTGCGGAACCTCAAGGGACCAGTATTTTTTCCATATTAGACAAGATTCCGCATTATACAATGTAATACAGTAGAACTTACGTATGTTTGGCAGGACCACGATTCATGTTCACATTAGATTTCCGCATTATGCACATACCGCATTGAAGTTTTACAGAATATTGATTGAGAAGGTACATTCATTTTTGCTTTCTCGCCTTGTTTCATAAGAAGAAAAAGTATTATAATTAGGGGCGGATTTTAATAAAATGTCATTTTTTCTTTTCGCTTTAAAACAATGTCGTTTAGTATAGAAATTAATTTTATGTTATGACAAAAGGAAACGATTCATTTTTATATGTAATTTTTTTTGTATTTTTCATCGATTTGGATTAATAAGTATTTTTTAACCATTTTCAGACATTTTTAATGCATTATTTATTGATTTCATCGATTTTAGTATAATTTTAGTGGAACTTGCTTAAAAAATATTTACTCTATGCAACAAATATTCTCTCCAGTATTTATGAGAAGCCTATTCGATTTCTTCGCTCAGAAATTGTAATGTCAATCTTTATATATATATATATATATATATATATATATATATATATATATATATATATATATATATATATATATATATATATATATATAGGGCTTGATTTCTGGCGGAACGCGACGGAACGGCGTTCCGGTACCTCAAAAATATTCCTTAAATTATATAATAAATACATAACTATTTCTATTAAATTAACAGAAAAAATTAGGGCACGTTCCGGGATCAAAAATTTTATAAATCAGGTACTTTAATCTAAGATTCCTGTGACGCTTGCTAGTGCCATTGTCGGTTCGGCCGTTTTTGGGATAACTAGACAGAGATTTCCTGGTAAAAAACTGTGTATATCAAAAGTTGACAAGCTGAGTTCGCTTGAAAGAATGGAAAAAGCCTCAGTTATATCAGTAACATATCCAACAGTTTGACTAGTTCATTCGAACTGGGTTTGATTGATCTTTTACTTCAGCTTTAATTTTTACGTACTTTACTTTTAGAGCATTTTAAAACTATTTCAAGGCCATTTTATTGTTAATTTTTGGCCATGTTTTAGGTCAGCAAAATCCATACCCTAATTATAATCATGCGCCGAGAATCGGTGATTTGTCCATTTGTGTGTAGTCAACGTTAACTCCTTAACAGCTGACACGATTTTCTCCAAAATTGATATTCCTCGTTCGATTTGAAGGAACTCGAGGATCTGCACATTTTGGGAGTACTTTACCTAATGTCTCCACATTTTCAAAATTTTCTCAAAAATTTCTCTCAAATTTTTTCTTTAAATTTTTTGTAAGAACAGAATGGAGATGGCATACATTCCATTTTCACTGTTAACTCTGAATTTTTGGAAATTACAAAAAAGTTTGCATTTCTTTCGGTGTCTTCTTACAACCACAAAATTGAAGATAGCGATTTTTTCTTCAAATTGAATTTGTTCTCGATAATTAGATCTTTAATTTGCATCTAGTACATTTTTACATTCTTGCAACAACTTCGTAAAAAGATAAAGTTATGAAATTGTGCGCCGGAAAATGGCGAGTTAAAAGCCAGGTTCTCAAAAACGGCTCCAAATTTTTCAACAAAGATGTTCATGTAGGACAATATTTCATATAGGATAACATTTTCATATAATATTCTTAATAACATATTTGCAAGTCATGTTTCAGTTCTACCATTGGGGAACCCTAAAATTGAAAAATTGTGGGGGGGCAATGTAGGCAATGTAGCAACTGACAATAGTGAGAGGCAAAACCGAAAAGCTAGCCCACACCAAAGAAATTAGAAAACTAAATTGTACGAGAAAGTCTGTGCGATTCTGTAGAACCACTCAGTTCATCATTCAAATACACATGAAATGAAATTTAGTACATTAGTGCCTTTTCCCCCACCAATTTAGAGCCTTAAAGCGTACGTTTTTAGTCCTTTAACGTCCAAAGTCTAATCATCACATATACGTGACACACGATTTCAAACCACAGCTTCCCTTGGTGGGAAAGTCAGGCTACGCCACTGCTACATGGCCGTCCGTCTGTCCGTCCATCAGTGAACAATACTAACTCCCAAATTATTTGAAGGATTGTTTCCAAAATGAATGTTCCCATGTCGATTTGGCCCGTTACAAAGCTCTACGATTTTAAATTTTGGGGGAACTTTACATGAAGACCATAATAAAAGACCTCATTACTGGGAACAAATTTCATTTTTGGAGGAAAAATCTCTATTTCAAAGTTTGTATTGAAGGAAAACACCGAAAAAAAAAACTTTTTCAATTTCCCAACTTTAGAGTTAACTGTGAAAATCGGGTCTATGCTGTCTTTAGAAGTGTACATCACTCTATTCTTGCAGGACATTTAAAGAAAAAAATTGGAGCCATTTTTAAGACAATTTTGAAAATGTCCGAGGAGCTTTTTGTCAATTTCCCCAAAATTAAAAGAATGTTTTCAAAACCGCCGAGCTTGGAGTCGAGTCAGATGAACCAGGGAATATCCATTTTGGAAACAATCCTTCTCATAGTTAAGGCTCAAGTGTTGATCACAGTCGGACAGACAGACGTATGGACGTTTTTAAGAAAAAAAAACAAACAAAAACTTTTTCGGTATCGGGGGTCCCAAAACGTATATTTCTTGAAATTTCGAAACCGATTTGCTGCAGCATTACAAAACTTTCTCTATACTTCGTATAGATAACTGACCTATATACGTATGTATTCGATAACGTAAAAATTTGCATATAATTGAAAATACATATACCTTGAAGGATTCTTAATGAATTCTTAATGAAATTTGTAACTTGATTGGGTAAATTATAAATAGCCACATTCATAATATTATAATTGTTATTTTGAATGAGGTTTCTTTGGAATTTTTTAAAATTTGTAATTACACATTTGATATCGTGACGTAATTTGTTCTCTCAAAATATACTAGGGTAGAAATTAAAACATAAACTATATTGTTGAGAGCATTCGTTGATTTAAAAAACTTTTAATTTTTTTAAAAATTCAATCAAAACTTAAGTTAAGAAAAAATATATTTCTTTACTTGAGAACATTTCGTTGAAAAATTGTTTTAAATTTTGTGTCTGAATTTCACTCACAGTTACATTCCAGGCACGCCATATTAATACAACTCCGTCATTTGAGAACCACCATTGTCAATACAAAGCCACCTTCATGGATTTCAATTTTGTAATCTTCACAATTTTGTAATCTTCTTTAATTATAAGATCCTTAAGGTAGCGTGAGGTACTTCACTGGATACATACAACTCTGGGCAGATCAAAGAAGCACTTCCCGCCCGGCAGTTACATAATTTCCGGCCAATACTATGCGTATTTCGTGGTAAAAAGAAAGCCGAAATAGTAGATTCTATAGGGACCTAACGTTTAATTCAATGATTTAACAGACCCTTCGTTACCTTACCTTCCTTGAAATAAAAGTTATTGAGCTACTCCTAAAGACATGACTCTGTAGGCTGCCGGGTATCTGATCCCAACGCTTATCCATTTTCCACCACAACCCTATACTTTTTCACCCCACCATATTGTAATGTGCGTGAAGTGGAAGAAAAGCCAAACCATGGACTCCAAAGATATAGACTGTGGCATGCAAACCCAAATTACATCTTCAGCATTGAATAAATGACTTAATCAGTAGACAACTATCGAGAATAGTAAAACTGAAAATGATTTAAATGTTTATTTTTGAACACGATTAGAAGGAAATACCAATGGATTTAAGGTAAAAAGCATTTAAAATATAAATATGTCTAAAAAGCATTTACGCCACAATAAGCAACTATTGCTGTTGCAACAGCACGTAGTTTTCCCGCATCAGTAAAAGATACGTAAATTTAAAATATCGCACTTTCTGTCCGTATTAACTCACCCAGAAACACCACCCAACAACGAGAAGTTATTCTACGAATTTTAAATTGATGTATCGCGCCGTTACCATTGTTGTATTGCAGTCTTTGAAATCTCCTGAAAGATTATCGTAAAAGAAGTGCAAAAAACTTGGAAAATACATTTTCGAAAATTTGAAGAAAAAAGAGAAATTGCTCATATGTTTTTTTAAAGCACCTTACTTTATTTAAAGATCTAATTTTGAAGAAAACATTCCATTAAGTAAAAAGTCTCTATCTTCAATATTGTACTTTTGCAATGTTAATTTTTTACAATATTAGAAAATTCAGAGTGTTCGCCGAATATGGGACCAGCACCAATGTTTATACCCTACATACGAGGTGAAAAAATATAGAAAACAATTTGAAGCGGTTTTTGATAAAATAATTGTTGAAAAATTGTCTATATTTCATGCAAAGTTGCGCGCAAGTTCCTTATATTTTCGAAAAATTGATAATATCTTATATCAAGTTCAGCCGTTGAACAATATATTTCACTAAAAACTATCTTGAATACATATTGTCATTATAGGAAGACACCGAACAAATTGAGAACTTTTACGCTACCTGAAGACAGTTTAATCGAAAAATTTGGAGCCATTTTGTAGGAAATTTTGAAACTGAGTCATCATGTAAAGTTCCCCCAAAAATAATATATGTGTTTGAAACTCGGCCTCGAGTTTGTTCAGATTGATCGTCAATTTTGGAGAACTTATCAATTTTAATAACAATTTAGAATATGAATTTTGGAGAATATATTCTGAACGGTTTAGGCACTCGCGTTAACCACAGACACACAGACGAAGAGACAGACGTTTTTCCGTCTGTCGATTTTTCGGTATCAAGAACCCATAGAACATGGATTCTCACCAAAAACGTATTAGAGTAAGTAATTTACTACATAGAGGAACAAGATTTATCCATTTTTTTTCGTTACCAGGACCCGGAATAAGTTTTTCTGTCGAAAACCCGCTATTTTTCCGGCAACATCACAATACTCTCTCTGCACTGCGTAAGCAGTATGCGAGAAAGTAGAAATATCAAAACAAAACTAGTCAAAATATCTCATTTTTCGTAATGCGTGCACATAGTACCATAAGTCTTTGATTTGAGTGCGATCATTACGATAAATACGCATTTTTCTAAACATTGGATGCCTTGAGATGATCCAAGAGTCCGTAATTATTCAGAATGCATATTTTTTGCTCATAGCTATGAGGAAATTTACTTTCTCCAAGTTTTAAACTTCACGTGCTTTAAAGCGACGCTAAACGATTTGAAATCGCTTTGAGGAGCCCTACCTTGAGAACCTTGTTTTCTTCTTAGTGACAACTGTTGTAGATCAATATATCTCTGGGCTTCTATCTGTGCCCTCATCCGCATGAGTCATGCATTTCACCACTCCTACCCGCCAGCAGGGCCGGATTTATTGTGGGGCCCCCAAGTACAAAATTGTGTTCCCCTCCTCGTAAAAATAGCTCCATCTTTATTACAAACTTATCTTAATACAAGCACTTTCTGTACAAATACAAATGAAAAATAATAATTGTTATATAAAAATTTACATATATTATGTTTATTACATTAAATACATTTTACAAATGCAATTTACAATAATGAAATAACGTGTAGTAAATATTTGACTATTTTAACATGTATCAAATATTTTAAAAAATAACTTCGAAAATTTAAATACAAATTTTCTACTTCAATGGAATATTTGAGTAACAATTATTTTACAGACAAAAATGTTATGCATATTTTCCCGAAGCGTGGGTCCCCTCAAAATATAACTTCGCCAATTTTCTGACACTTTCCTTAACATATTTTTACAAACTTACGAACGCACATGATTTTAATAAAATACACAGCAATAGGCAGTATCTTAACGAAATGAGTTCGGGACCGCCCGCAGAACATCTATCCGGGCTCCCTTTACAAAAGTTTATATCAAACACAAGTAGTGTTAGTACCTTAAATAATAAAAATATTTTTTCAACAAATTCATATACGCCAGTGTATGGTTACTACATAAACAATCGCCAAACCTTACGCTCGCAATTCTTACAATCGCAAAACCTTCATCCTAAAAATAGGCTCTCTTTTACCTGGGCCCGCCCGCATTGCGGGCCTTGCGAGCCCGAAAGTTACGCCACTGGCAATAGGAAATAATGCACCTCGCGTTTGTCTAATTTGCCACTGCAGGCAGGGCTCGGGAGTATTAGAGAAGAGCTCCCGCATCAGGCCTTGGCCTCAGCTGCTGGCATTCAGCAGCTGATAGTTTGGTTATGTGCTGTGGTACGCATTGCATTATTTCTAGCAGTAAGCCCCCAGAGAATACTGACAATCAGAATTGCGACAGGCCTACTTTTGGGATAAATTAGCAATGAAAGTAAAATATCTAAAGACGATAAAGTTACGATTTCCAAATATAAATATCTTGCTTTCAAATTGAAAGGGAAGCGTCGCTCCAAACATATCATTGGACGTTAAGTCCCTGGCGACTAGGCTACGATCAACGTTGCTACCACTATGGAACAGTTAAGTGTAAACAAATGCTTCGTTGCGTACTTCCAGCAAACTTCCAGTAACAATTTTGACTGAAAATTAACAAAGCCTAATGGCGCTATTGAAATGATTGAAAAATACATTAAGTAGGAAATTAAGGTTTTTAAGCAATGTTTAATATTTTGACAAATTTCCTCTTCTTTTTCCAAATATTAACAAACAATTGAAAGAGTGCATACTTATTTATTTTGCTATAAGGTGTAGGGAAGAGGAGAGGGTAATTTTTACGCAATCTCAAGCAGACATTAACTTTTCTCTTGTTTTGACGATTTCCGAATTTCCAAATTTGACGATGACGATTTCCAAATTTCATGAATACTGGAATAAAACTAAATTTGTATAAAAAACGAAATTTTTATTTATATGGGAGAAAATATTAGAGAAGCTTAAAGTATGTCTGACAAAACATTTCACCTTACAGTGAAAATCTCATGGAAGTCGGTTCAGCCGTTCCAGAGATTAGCCCGGACAGACAATCATAAAACAATTGACTTGATTTTCGTATTATCTACATAAACACGTGAGATTACAAAAAGACAGTAATTTTGAAATCACAGACACTCAAATTTTATTTATACACGATATCTCAGAATGAATGTTACAAACTTATAGGCCATGTAGGGGAATCGAAGATGATCACTTTTTGACAATGAACGTGTGGGAGGAAATTTCATATAAAGAAGTTATACATGTGATATTTACCTCTGAGGGTTAGGCAATTCTCCATGCACTAGTGTTCGGCAGCACAGTCAAATAGATTATACACACACACACACACACACACACACACACACACACACACACACACACACACACACACACACACACACACACACACACACATATATATATATATATATATATATATATATATATATATATATATGTATATATATAATAGCCTCTTAAATGGCTCATAGACAGCGTACTATCTTCCCGTCCCGGGTTCGATTCCTGGTCGAGGCAAAAATAGTTGTAGCTTTCCTTTAAAATCGTCCCAGTTTCTGTAGCTGTGTGACGAAGAAAACCTCAACCTGGCGGATCTTGCCCAGTTATGGTGAAGCGAATATGCCATGTTCGCCTCATGTCGCTCTTACCTTCAAGCATGGGAATTTAACTAGACCCAGGCTTGGGGGACACAGGTAGCTGGCCGGCGAAGTCAAACTACCGACCCAATAACGCCAAACACACACACACACACACACACACACACACACACACACACATTTGAAATTTTCAACCCATTCATGGGGAAAAAGTGGCCCCTCTTTAAGCCCTAGAAGTGTGTAATATTTAATTTGAGTTACTCCGTGTAGGTTAAACTTGGAAGATAATTTTATATAGATGTCCCGATGTTGTTCTTCAAAGGGCATTGCAGAGCCTCGATATCAAATGCAACGCGAGGAAAGTAAATAACAACATTCACGATCGACTATTGTGATGACACGTACCCAAACTAACATGATTTTCATATTGTTGTACCTTCACTATGTGTATTATCACTACTAAGTACTTGATTGGTATTCTCGGGTACTGATGATTACGTGTACGTTCTATTCCTTGATATGACATGTTCAGGTCGCATAGCAACACACGATAAGATCAACATGCGTATTCTTTGATAATTGTATCATGTAGCCTCATTTTGATAAGATTTGTGGACAGCCTACTTTGTTTTGCCCATCTTTACCATCAAATAGGCCATGTCTTTTATTAGTTGTCTGGGAATTAGCCTGTTAATGTAAACTATTAGGATATGTGTACTGTCGTTTTTTGTACATCTCCCCTCTCTCTTTCTCTCTCACCTTCACACTCTCTCTGAAATTGGAACAGCTTTTGACTAATTGATTTATGTTTCCGGCCACGTCCACGGCCGTTAGTGAGGTGAATATTTTCTGTTCCGGGAGGTAGCGATTCTCCCTTGCTGGATGGTGAGGTCCGGCGCCGACCTAAAAGTCGGCTTGCGGGGATTTCCTACTACAGGTATCTCTCTGCAACAGGGCATTGCCCCAGACGGAACATGCTTCGAGTTCCCGACTGGTCTCCAGAGATGTGTAGTAGTGTAGTATAAAGTGTATTTGTGTAAGGAGAGAGGTAATGACAAGGAAGGAATGATCGCGCGCAGTCTGTGGCCCGTTTGTTAGGGTACTGTTCAGAATTCGCCTCGTTTTGCACGAAGAAACGAAGGAAAACTACCGATTAAAGCAGGCGGGTGCTATAGTTTTCCTCCGGGCAGCGGCTAAAATTGAACTAGCTGTTCAGCTTGTGTCGAACCGACCACCGTCCGTACTCGAACGCTAGGATATCTTGGTCAGAGTTGCTGCAGATCCAGCAGCAAAGTTGATCGTGAATGAAACTAAGTCGGTAAAAGTTCTTGAATATCGTTACAATTGAAAATTGTTTTTTTAAACGTTAATGAAATGTAAATATTAGACATTGATAAATGCAATGTATTGACTTCATTCAGGCTTTAACTCTTTATTCGGACAGAAGCGAGATTTGAAAGGGATAGACATTTGTTGTAAATGTTTATGAATATAGTCAGTATTTCACACTTCGCCCCATATACAGTGGCTTATGTATGTATACGTATGACTAAGACTCTGGGCGTAGGAACCCCTATCTCCACTTCTTTTTAATCTCATTATAAAGTGCGTTTTTGAGAAATTGTAAAACAAGTGATGATACCCCATATTGGAAAGGAATGTGTCTGTGTTGGTATTTGCTAACAATCTGGTGCTGTTAGCAAAATATGCCCCAAGGGCCTAAGAATTGGTTGATATTGTAGTGGAATATCTTGAGGCCCTCCGCATGACGTTGTCCATAGATAAGTTTTCAAAATTTCAGGTTGCAACATTTGAACAACCCTGGTTCATTGAGGACCTCCATCTGGAAAGGTATGAGGAAAGAATTCTTCTGGTCAGTAATTCTGATACGTTAACATAGCTGAGAGTGATAGAACTGCTTTTTATCTAAAGCATCCAATGCGAAGTTTATGGAAGCAATGTGGCTTCCAAGTCCACTCAGAAGTTGACATTACTTCATACCTACATAATGTCCCATTACCTCTACCAGATCGAATTGTCGATGCTCAGAGAAGCGGATGGTCAAATCACAGTTAAATAGTTCCTACATTTACATATGTGTACTACAGAGAGAATATTCTATCTGACCAAGAAATCGGGAGGCTTGCTGCGGCTCCCCCAACGCGTTAGTGATTGACACTAAACTAGGTTTTCGATTAGAAAAATAGGCATATTCTATTTGCAGATGGATTTTTGAAGAGTCCGTATCTGGTATGGAGAGAGAAATCAATGACGTAGGTAGGAGGAGAGTTTAACACACGTAAAGGATTCTCATTTGGAGATGAATCTGCATGTTGTTGGTTAGATTGATCTAGAGTGGCAGAAACTGCAGGAAAATGACCTACATTACCTTGGTCTGATTGTTGAGGTTGTAAAGTTTGGAGGTCGGGCTGCTGAGAAGAATATTGATGCAATTGTGGCTCCTGGGGACAACATCCTTGAGTTTGTTGTTGTTGAAGTTGCTGATGTTGACAGTCAATTTGTTGTTGTTGCTGTAATAGTTCCTGATTACTTACTGTGGTTTCTTTGTGTACTACGTTTAGAGACGGACCTATTAGTATACCCGTTTCAAGTAGCATCGAATCGAGGCTATTGTGTTGTTCCATGTTGAGTGGTCGATCACTGTTATGGAGGCCGCGGCACCCCATGGAATCGTTACTTTTGCAAAAACAGGCACTTATCATGAGAGAAACAGTGGGCTGTATACGTTGCACTTTAGACTCTTTAGCATCACACAGTTGATGTACGTCGAGACAAATTACTGTTGAAGGTAACACGCTTCGCAGGTAGCAAGGGTTCTGCATTCTCCAAATGTGAAAGAACACCTCCGTTATAGAATGAGGCTGATGTATGATTAAGCAAAAGTGTGTCGGATTATCGGTATCGTGCCAAGTACTACTTAGCGGATGTCAGATGGACAGTTTTTCGGCAACGGCAGCTTCTGAGCTGCAGCGAAATACAGCGCTGTTGCAGACCAACACTTTCCCCGCCTGCCGCTTCGGAGAACTGGCTCAAGACCATTTAGATATGGTTTATAGCTTCCTTAATTACCCTAGATCTCTTTTACCATCAACATATTTTTTATTTTTCATCTCAAGAGTTTTCAGCTAACTCGTTTTTCTCCATTTACTTTTCTCTCTCTCTCTCTCTCTCTCTCTCTCTCTCTCTCTCTCTCTCTCTCTCTCTCTCTCTCTTTATCTCTCTCCTTCTTTCTTTCTTTCTTTCCTTTCTTTCTTTTCTTCTTTCTTTTCTTCTTTCTTTCTTTCTCGCGTTCCTCATTTTCGACTCCTGCAATATTCATTTCCAAAGAACTTGATTATGAAAAAACGGCGTAGTATGTTCATTGAGCTTCAAATTTGGAAACGAAAAGGATAATGTAAAATAATATAGAATAATATTCATGGCGGGTAATAAATGATTTCAAATATTATTTATGAAAGGAATGCGTTTTTGAAGATGAAGTCACCTGCCATAGGCCATTTAGTTTCTTGATGCTTTGAAAGAATATCCTCATGATTTTTCATCGAGTGCAGGGAGCTCAAGGCAATGAAAATAATATCTATATAATTACAACACTAAGGATATTATTCACTTAGAAAAATAATTGAGCTTTCCACTCAACCAAATTTCGTGATTTTTGCTGTGACAAAACCTTCAATAATATCTTGGCCTAGCGCAAAAACTGATTGTTTATAAATGTAGATATGAGTGGGTACTACATAAACGAAATGTCCAGTAATCGTTTGAAACGTGTCCCTGTCTCAAAATATCAATGGTACTAATCACATGCATTAGGTTTTTAAATTGAGTGTAAAAGGATTTCTTTGTATAGTCCACTACAACATTTATGATCAGATCCTTGTAAATATCAAATATTTTAATTACATTTTCGGAAACATGTTTAAATCTACTCGCAATAAATAGAGATTGTACCATTCCAGAATTTGTAAACCTCCCTAATTTTCTTAGTCTTGAAGAATAAGAATTAAACAACATGAAACAATATTTTTCGGGTTTTCGATATATTGTGTTTTTCTTTTATCACTTTTCTACATTTCTTCCTTTTGCGCAATGAAATTGTAGGGGTTCAGATAGTTTAAAATAACTTACTTTTCGTAATAAATTTGCCTATCACGAAAAGAATCGTATTAAAGTAAAATATCTCATTAAAATAATCAATGTATTGTCTAAATTTCCCACAATAAATTTGGATTTTTCCGCAAGCTTCCCTGGAAGAAAATCAGAAAACGTATGATACAGGACCAAGCATGTTTCCATTCACTGACCTCTTTTACGAACCAAACGTTGACCTGAAGTTCATCATGCTTTGAAAGTAAACAACGACAGTTGCTGCAGACAAACGACGAAAGGTTGTTAACTTCACCGTCTAACACACAGTTGTGATTTTATATACCAAGCATTCACTTTATCTGCTACATTTAAATATGTTTAATGCTCCTGGAGAAGCAAGTTATTTACATGCTGATGGCGACGGACTTCAGGTGTTTACCATAACAGTTAGAGAAAATATTGAAGCAGCTGCTCGTGTTAGGTTTTATTCTTCTATTTCTGGACGTAAAAAACGTGAGAATATAAAAAAACATCTCTGACTCCATGTGTGTGAGAGAGCGAGCGAGCAAACATGTAAACGACTTCAGATAGTATTTATCAACATTTGGGCACACAGTGGCATTGTTCTTTAATTTTTGACGATCTTACGTCACTCTTCAACCTTCGTCGTCATCATTTCATTTCGATTGACTAATTAGTGACTCCGGGCGCGTCAATTACTAATGCCATTTGCCGCGTAAGTGAATTGTACATTTTAGCGCGAAAGTGGCGGTGATCATCCGCCGTTGGATGGCGTGATTCGGTGCCGACCTACCTGTGGGCTTGAGGGGTTTCCCCACGACCAAGTATCTCCTACCAGCACAGCACTGCCCCAGCCGGTACAAGCTTTAATCTCCCGATTGTTCTTCCAGCATTTTACATGTAAATGTGTGTGTGTGTGTGTGTACGTAAGGGGAGAGGGTAGGTCAAGGAAGAGGAAGGAAAGATAGCGCGTGGTCTGTGAACCTTTTGAACGAGTACTGTCCCGGCATTCACCTGGTGTTGATCGAAGAAACCAAGGAAAACTACCGATCAGAAGAGCCGGCCGCTAGAATTCTCCCCCAGACAGCAGCTGAATTCGACCTAGCTATTTAGCTGGTGTCGAAAATCCTGCCACCGTTGGGACTCGAACAGTAGGACCTCCCAGACAGAGGCACTGAATTAGCATCAATTGATACCCTGAACAACCTAAACCGGTTTTTCATTACGCCCCCTATTAATCTCGTTCCTCCACATTCAAGCAATATCCCAATATCCCGCGTGAGGCGTGTCTAAAATCTCAAACGTTTTCCCACTTTCCCACCCCTCTCCACAACAACGTAGTCATTAAGATTAACGCGCCTCCTCAGATTAGCTCTCCCGGCTTTTTGTTGATTTTGGCCCGTATCCTCTGGGCCCCCACTCGGCCACCCAGCGCGCAGACGCCTTCGTCTCGGCCGCTGCGATAAGCCAGCGCACGCGAGGGCGCACGTCGGAAGAGCGATTGGCCTCCGAACGATTCCTCTGGTCGCCGCTACCACCATTCCCTCATTGCCGTTTCTGCTGCCACCGTCGTCCCGTCGTTCTTGACTCTTGATCGGTCCTCTCCGCTGCTGCGCCGCCTTCCCTGTGTCGTTCCGCCTCACCGTCATTCTGTGTCGCTGTCACCATCCCCGGGAGAGCTCCGCCGATCGCGCAGCTACCTGCTCTCCGCTGGGTCGTATTCTGTCGTTGTCTGGAGGAGCATTGTAGCGATCAGCTGCTATGATCGGTAGTTTTCCGTGATTTCTACGATCAACACCAGGCGAATGCCGGAGCAGTACGCTAACAAATGGGTCACGGACCGCGCGCGATCTTTCCGATCTCTTGCTTGTCCTATCCTCACCCCCTACACACATTTACACTAACATACACTACACTACCACATATGCCGGAAGACCGGTCGGGAGCTTGGAAATTGTTCCGGCTAGAGCTGTGCCCTGCTAGTGGGAGATAACTAGTTAGGGAAAAGCCCGCTAGTCGATGGTAGGTCGCGTCGGATCTCGCCATCCAACGGGGGAAGATCACCGCCACCTCCCAAGGAGAAAATGTACTACACTTACGGGACTAATGGCCTCAGTAGTTGACGCGCCCGGGATCACTAACAATCATTTGATGCCATGAACCACCTAACCGGTATATCTTTTGGCCTCATTAATTCCGTTCCGCCGTCTTCGCCTGTGTTGACCCGCTCCACCCCCATTCCGTGACGTTGTCACCACCTCTCCGCCGATCCCGCAGCCACCCGCTCCGCCCCGCCCTGGCCCTACCATTCATCTCCGATTCCAACCCCACCACCGCCGCGCTCTGCATCGCCCCTGCGTTGCCACCTCGTCGCCGCCCTCCGCCCACCGCCGCGCCGCCGGTTCCGGAGCGCCTCTGGCGGACGTGAGCGTCGCGTGCGGAGAAAGCGCTGGCGTACGTGACTCCCGCGCGGTAAGCGCCCCGGGCGTCGCCCCGCCCCACCGCCCCCCCTCCACCCTTCACCGCCTGGGTGACTTCCCAGAAGGGGCGCGCGCCGTCGTCTGTGCCCGTCTGGCCTGGGCACAACGCAGCCCTTGTCGCCCACAGTGTGCAAATTCATCGCGTACCCGCCTCCGAACACGCGAATGTACCGCTCGCTGTGGACCGTGTGGCCAGGAGAGTCGACCAGCGGTCGTGAGCGTTGGGAACCGGAGGAATGTACCGCTGCTCAATTTATACTACTACGCGAGGGGCAATAACGTTTTAGTGCTGGTTGCTCTTGAAGCGAATGTTTCACCTGTTAAACAGCCTTCAGAATGAAATAATGAAATTGAATACAAAATAATTTTATTCTTTGGCACTTCATGATTGGTCACGATTAGTTTATTGAACTTATTACAATCCAAGAATTAGTAAGAACTGATCACAAGTTAGAGTTCTTCACCTCAATGTTCGATAAACAAGAATCAATATACTTTGAATACACTAGAGTCGTAAAAGGACCAAGATGAGATCCGTATCACTCATCATTTTCAGCTCATCAAGATGACTGAATGCAGAGTGTGAGTTGTCGCGATCACCGATCTAAGCGCGCGAGGAAGAAAAAGAAAAAGTTGTACGGTTTTTGTACTCAGGACTCCTCTAATTACCTCATATACTGACGGAAAATTCTTGCCCCTCAAAATTCCGAATAACCTAAAAGAATGATATGAATAAGTTACTCTAATTTTGAAATGCAAATTTTAAAATGTATAAATTAGTTCGATTTTAATTAATTAGTTCATTATTTAATAATTTTTAACTTGCTAAATTTCCTTTCACCACGGATGGAAAGGTAAAACCATTAAACTTTTGATTGATAAGTGTTTCCGGGCTCGTAAACGGCTATAATAATTAGTCCCGTAAGTGTAGTGTATGTTTTATCGCGGGTGATGGCGGTGATCTCACCCTGATGAATGGCGAAATCCGGCGCCGTCTTACAGGTCAGCTAGCTGAGTTTTCCCCAACCAGATATCTCTTACCAGCGAGGCACAACCCCGTCCAGATAAGCTCTTATCTCCCGACATGTGTGAAAATGTCGTCCATGCAATTGAAAGTGTGTGTAAGCAAGGGGTGAGTATATCACGTGGAAGAGAAAGGAAAGATTGCGCGCGGTTCGAGTCCAGTCTGTTTGGGCATTGCTCCGGCATTCGTACAGGGAGCGGCAGCTCAGTGCATCAACTGATGTCACTGCAGCGCCTCAGACCGGGAGATCATAGGTTCAAGTCCTGACGACGGCAGGATTTTCGACTTTCTTCCTTCCTTTTCCTTGTTTTATCCTCTCCCTTTACCCACATACACTTACACTAACATTCACAACACTACCACATATTCCGGGAGACCGGTAGTGAGCTTGGAGCTTGTCCCGGCTGGGGCGGTGCCCCGCTGGTGGGAAAGTCCTGGTTGGGGAACCCACGCTAGCCGACGGTAGGTCGGCGCCAGATCTCGCCATCCAGCTGGGGAAGATCACCACCATCTCCCGAGGAAAAAACATGCACCACACTTACGGGACTAATTACCTAAGCTGTTGACGCGCCCGGAATCACCCACCCACCAACCAACCAACCAACCAATCCGGCATTCGCCTGGTATTGATCAGAGTAAATTCGGAAAACAACCGATCAGAGCAGACGGCCGCGAGAATTCTCGACACAAAATCCATTATAGTAATTGTAAATACATTTAATTAATATAATATCTTATTCCTGTACAATATCGTCACGCTCGTTTAAACCCTCACGACCCTTTTGTGCTCTGGAAACCTTGGCTGCAGCAATGAATGTAGTAGATGCACATGAGTTGCCCGACGTGAAAGATCAACAGAACGAACACGCTGTGAGGCCATCCTCCCACTCCGTGTTCTTCCTGAGGTTCCCCGCTTGTTCGTGAATTGCACCTTGTTTGGCCAAGAGGTGCGCACGTGGGACAGTCCGCGTAGACGGTCCTTCCCCGCCACCCCGTGTTTCCCCTGCTCTTCGCTCATTCATCCAACATGAGGCTTGCGATGAGTCCGTTGGTCTGTGCCAGTTTGTCCGTCTTGCTACTTCTGCTCTCTCTGTCTCCTTGGCCGCTATCCTCCGCTCAGCAGAGTCTGCTTGCTAAACAAGCAGCCTCGGGCTTTCTCAACTTCCCTGAGATCTCAAAGTTTAACTCCTTCTACCAGAGGTCACAGGGGAAATTCTGATCTTCCCTGAATAGCTGCTAATTAGACCTTCCCTTGAACGAGGCTTTTCTGGTTCTCAGAATACATTTATCAACAACCTACGTGACTTGCATTCTGGTTTTACCGAAGGAACCATCAATCATGCAGTGTCTTGCTTCGTTATTGTCAAGGTAAAGCCAATCGAACGTGTTCATCAATTTTTAAAGATCTGTCATACGACGTTTCTAATATTTATTTTGGCATCTGAAGCAAAAAGTAAGATGGAACAATAATAAACAGTTCAATGTTCTGGATTATGGTGTTACTAACCATCAAAATTCATAAAACAATGTAGTTTTACTTTATTGATTATTTATCTTCTCAATAAAAATTCGCCAGAATGCACGATCAGAGGTGAAAAAAGTATTAAACACGACCAATCGGAAAGGGCCATGCTTTTTGCGGCCAATTTCACGAGAAATTACCCACATATTATTAACGTCTCTTCGGATCAATCTACTCGATAATTCATATTAATTTTAACACTTTTATCATTAATAAAGATACAGGAAATATTATGTTCAATATAGCTATAAGTAGAGTATAACCTTATTAGAAGATTCGTAGTATTCGGTTATCACCTTTATTTGCAGCACATTTATTTTTAGAGTTTCAATTTACACTGTGTTATTATCGTTATGTGACAAAAATGTGTGACCTATTTATAAGAGACACAGCGAGGCGTAGGCAATACAAGGAAAACCTCAAAAGGTAACATGCGCTCCAGAAAAAAAAAAGATCTTGTTTTCCGAGATATTTGCTCGAAATGGTCTGTTGTGGCCAGTTCCGCGTTTACTTTTGTCTGCATCGACTCTATAGCTCCCTCATTCAAATTCCTGTGCCGCGTCATCTCTCGCAACATTCTCGCGAGTTTTACTCGCGTCGCCGTTATGTGGACATCCGGGTGAAGCTGGTTCCACTTGGAACTTCGGAGCGTGGACAAGAGGTTCGCATTTTCCGCGTAACCTTCGCGGCGCGCGGCGCCTTCTTTGAGACGTTAGAACGCGACCTGCCGCAACTGCTTAGCACGTCAGCGGCGCTTTGCTACGTTAGCACTTTCAGTGGGCGGGAAATCCCCATGAGTGAAAGATTTTTTTTGAGGACCCTACAACAAAAGAGGATTTGTGTTCAAGAATGTAATGCTAAGATCTAAACCGTTACTTGCCCATGGAACGGCTGGGGGCGCCGAAACGAGTGTGCACTGGCATGGCTGGTCAGGAATAAACACACTTTCACTTGCGATGCGTAACCTTTGCCTCACCAGGGAAACGCCATGATTTCCTCCACCGCCCCCGGCAAAGCTGTAGTCTTCTCTGTCCTTCATTTGTGGACTGTTGTGCGAAAAGGAATCTAGAACACGATTTTTAAATTTTAATTTTTTTGTGATTCTATAATTGGCACGAGGTGCAGAACACTATAAAAAAGTTCAAGGTTAATCCCTCAGAAGATATTAATTATTAAATGTTGATATTAGAAATGTGTTTTGAAAACAACTCAATTAATTTTCATTGGTACCATCCGTTTGATAAGACGTAATCCCAAAGAATGTAACCGTTTTTTAACTTCGTTTCTTAAGAAGACCCATAGGCAGCGCGAGATTTCAAAACCAAGGAATATAATTTTAACAACACGGGCACTTTGTTTAGCTCCTGTAGCAACTTCCCTTCGCCACCTTTGTGCCCCTTTCTTGTTTGGTGCTGTTCCTGTTAGGTAAACTAAGTGCAGTTCCGAATCCAAAGAAGGCGGTTGCACATATTCATTTGGAGAGAGACTTCCGAAACATAGTTGAATACTCGTACGTGCAGACTAATACTTGTTTCGAAAGGTCCAAATGGATAGTGTATGCAAATAAATGTGTACGTGAATTAATTCATTAGCAAAGTACTTTGGTTAACAAAAACAAAGGTTCCAAAATGTTAAAAACAAGACAATATTTACGTAAGACCAAAAATAAAGTATGAGCAAATAACATGCGTGAATCCATTATCAACGTTCTCGAGTTAACGAAAACATTTTATTACACTCTGAAAAGGTGCTACTTAACCGTTTAGCACTCAAACAAAATTTCCGTGACACTTCCTAATTGAATGAGACTATATTCATGGTTTGCAATATCAGATAGAGAATATGGAAGTTAGTGTATTATCTAATATTAGAAATGAATAGTCGTTTTTGTTTTTTATTGATTCTTAATATGATTTTATTCCATAAACATTTTATTATCGCTTTGGTGTCAATGTACTTGTTAATGTACTATGTCAACATTCAATATAAATGTGTGTAATGCACCTTGACTGTACGACTTTGTAAATGACCACTTAGACGCCTGCGACCAATCTGAACACTAAACGTATCTTTTTCGTTTTAAAACGTCGCCTACAGTTTTTAATGTTTTTGATGTTAAATGAATAAATAGCCCTAGTATTAATGTATGATTAAATATAATATTGCTAAGCATTAAATAACAAATAGAATACGTTATCCCACACGATGTAATTGCACAGAATATCAAATAGCCAACCAATTTTACGTAGATGTCGAGGATCAACACGTTTCTGGAAACCTTCTCCAGAGTGAGTGTTCTTCGTCGAGGTAATCCTCCAAAAATCTAATAGAAGGTCCAAAAAGATCTCATTTTGTATTTGGTCTAAACTAACAAATAAAGCTTAGCCTGGGCTTGAAAATCTCTTTTTGATGGGGTTGGGCACACAGTTTTCGAGTTATGTATGATGACGTGTGTTGTAGTTAAGCGTGTGATTGCATGTGCGCCTGTCAACTTCTTTATAGCATATTTGTTTGTAGCCATTACATGAACCGTAAAGGGCAATTAGTCTCGGCGCCATTAGATCCAGAGATTCCAAGTCGGTCACCCAACCAGGAACCTGCGATGTGTCGAATTCGCGTAACCTTCGTGACTTAACGAAATTAACGAATCCGACTGGCGACACCGGTTTCGCTGTCGTGGCCTTTCTGTACAACCGTCCCAGCATTCTCCTGAATGACCGAAGGAAACCACGAAAACCCCGGTCAGAGCGTCCGGTACAGGGATTGAACCCGGGTCTCCCGAAAGCAAAGTTAGAGCGCTACGCCCTGAGGCACTTCGCTCGGTGTAGCATAATAAACCAATATCGAAATTTCTCCTCTTTAATGGGTGTGACTCATCCCTGTGGAATAATTCCCTTTCCAGCGGCAGCTCCTTTTTGGTGTTTTGCGTCGATGGAGTCTTATGAATCCTCAAAAGCGTCATCTTAGTTGACTCCATGAGAATATTCCGCACAGTTTAAATCATTGTTTTAAAAATAATCCGTTCATACTAGAACCCGTCTATGAATGTTTTCATCAACATGTGTTATGTAGGGCGATACCTTCCATCAGACAACAGAAGACTAAAATTGTCTCATTTTGCAGATGATGCTGAGAATGATTTGAATATTTGATTTGTCCAGTTATTTACTTGAAATGTTCAATTTGTTCAATTATTTACTCAAACATTAGGTTTCAATCGACATACGCGTCTACTAAACGCGAGAGTGTCAAATCAGATTACAGACAGATGAGGCGGATACGATGAAGAACACAGCACGGCAATTACGTATTTATCGGCTTTAGTCTGGCTTTGCTTAGTAACCTTTATCTTTATTATATTTGAAGAGATGATATAGTGAATTTGTTCCCGTTTAATCAGCGCTGATGCCAAATGCTATATGAAGAGATCTATTTACCGACGAGACATATTTCGAGATAAATATTTCTTTAGTGAAAAATATTAATATTGAGTTCCGACCTGAGGACTAGTGTTTTCCGGAGAATAAGCATATTATATTTGAAATTTCTTCACCTCCAAATATTTTAATTCTAAAGACTATTCAAAAATGGCTTGCTTTTATATTCCTGATCATTATTTTCATCATATTTTTATGTCAAATTATTAATTTCGACGAAAAGACGCGTGATGAACCGAAATATTTCGTCTTTTGCAAAAATGCAGAATTTAGATATTGTAATAATGAATTGGAGGAATCGCAAAAGTTTATAAAAAGATTGTATTGTAAACTTGCCTGACGGTCGATCTCATTGTCCCCACTACTGTAGGTTACATCAAACTGAAGAATTTAACAAGTTTCGGAAGGGTATCCCCGGATAAGCTAAAAAGTTCCCCTAAAGCAAATTATTTATGAGTAGTTACATTATAATTCTGACATAAAAATATTATTTTTGAAAGGTTTCTTAGACCCCGTCTCACTACCCACACCCCTCTACAGCCGAAAACATGTTTTTTAATTTTATTTTTTTCGGCAACTTAACACTATTTTATCTTACTGTAAAATATGACAAATAAGAAAACAATTTATACTGTCTGGAAAACAATATTTTAATACTTTCTCAGTCCCAAATTCAAACACAAAAAATATTTTTGAAATTAAAAAAAAATTGTCTTAGAACCATGGAACAGGCTCAAAACAATCTCAAACGTTCCTTTTACAACATAAATTGTTGTGAATATTTTTCAGATGTTTTCAACTTCTGGGCTGCAGTTAAATAAAACCATTTCCCCGCCTTTAAATCACCTTGACTTTAAATCCACTTTGAAAATGACTTCAACGATTCTGTGCATTTATTTTAGAGTATATTATAAATTTGTATAGTTTGTTGTAGCCCCCAGTAATATTTCGACTTTTGAATGTAGTTACAAATTATAATTTTTTTAAAATCTTTCTAATCCTTTGTATAAGTATATCATACGCTAAGGAAAGACTATAGTTATAGGCAATTTATAAGAAAATAATTCGGTCGCAGGTGAAGGATAAGTGGGGGACATGTGGGGAAATGAAGGGAACAGGTTGAATCAGGATTTGCCACAACTGTTTTACTGTGTCTTACAACACCGGCCCAGACACGAAAAAACCTTAAAATTTCATCTCAGAACACTTGTGAATTTTTCACATTTTTTAATTACTGGGCCTTCCTCCATGAGGAAGGTCACAAAACGACGGCAGAAACGTTGGTAACTGGGCCTAGGACGCCGCAACTCCAGGACAGCTAAATAGTTACTGATTCCGGCAGCGAAAGCCTACGCTCTAACATCTGTAGATGTTTCAGACCAGAGAAAAAGTTGTCTTTTCTCTTGCCTAAGTATTTATTCTTGTATACGTATAAATATACTATATATGTAATCCGGACTCTGCGAAAATCCCGGAAATGTGATTTACAGTATTAGAGATCCGGTGCTGTGTGAGAAAACCCATTCCAGTATTGCTGAGCGGTTGAGATAAAAATTCACAGAAAATTTAATTTCTGTGTTCCTTTAATTTTATCGTAAAATATCATTTCGGTATTATCCTTCAATTTAATTTTACATTGATTTTGTCTTCTTTTTTCTGACTACCCATACTATGGAGAGGGAGCACCCATACGCAATATTGTAAAAAAGGATAACTATAGAGGCCATATTTTGTAGAATACTGCCTAAGAACATAATCCGAATCCAACCTTTCCCCCTTGATTTCCCCTCTGTCGACCATCTATTCTACACCTGCACCGGAACTGTCCGTCTACATTTCCCTATTTATCATCTACTGAATTTACTTATCCTTAAAAAAAGATGTGACACGCAAATCTGGTGTAAAAGGCCTAGGAGGCCTAGGCACTTCCGAGTTATTCGTGATTATAATGTGTGTTAGAATAATCTTTGTGTGTGTGAGTGTGTGTGTGTGTGATAATCTGCAAACTTTTATTTTTTCTTCTAAAATCTTTTCGATATAGGATGGGTTTAATTCTCTATCCACCAGTATCACACCTACAAGGTTTGTGCCGATGGTTTCTTATAAACTGCCAAAAACTATAGTATTTCCTTAGCGTATAATACTTACGAAAAAAATTAGAAGAATTAAAAAAAAATGATAATTTGTAACTAAATTCTAAAGTCAAAATATTACTGGGCGCTTCAACAATGTATACAAATATATAATAAACTCTAAAATAAATGCACTGAACTGTTGAAGTGTTTTCAAAGTAGATTTAAAGTGCAGGTGATTGAAAGGTGGGTTTTTATTTTTTAACTGCAGCCCAGCTGTCGACAAAATCTGAAAAATATATACAACAATTTGTGTTTTAAGAGAAACGTTTGAGACTTTTTCGAGCCTGTTCCGCGGTTCTAAAACACAATAAAAATTACTTTTTGTTACTTTTTTCAAAACAAATTTTGTTTGAATTTGAGACTAAGAAAATATAAAGAAATATTTTCCTGGTAGTGTAAATTGTTTTCTTATTTATCATATTTTTGCAGTCAGATGACATAGTGTTAAGTTGCCAAAAAAAATCATTAAAAAACACGTTTTCGGCTGTAGATGGGTGTGGGCAGTGAGACGGGAGCCAAGAAACCTTCCAAAAATATTATTTTTATGTTAGAATTATAATTAACCACTCATGTGACACTTGGTTTTGGCAAAACTTTTATCATCTTATTCGGGGGTACCCTTTTTATTTAAAACGTAGTATTTATTTTTCCATGAAATGTTCTCAGGTAAGTGTTAAGGGCCAGGGTAATAGCATTTAAGAGAGGTTGGGACGGGGAGCTGTGTTATACCTTATCACATTGTCCCAGTTCCAGTAATCTAAAGCAAGTTTAAAGATTTTTTTAATACAAACCTGTGTTTATCGCCTCGCTATCTGCACTAATCTTAAATCTTTAAAAAGGTATTAAAACATGAAACTCTTGAAATATGTACCTACTTTGAGCTCAAAATCGTTTTAACTGCCATATGTTTTGCGTGACACACACACATACACAAACTACACATCTCTTCATAATGAATTATAGCATTTTATTTGTCTTTGGGACATCAGAACGGATTTGACCATCGAAATCTTGACCTCTATTTTTTGGGCGGGTTTCAATACTTTCCCTCATAAACTACGTTCACTCGCCGAGAAAGAGTAAAGTTCCAGTATGTTTTTTCCAAAATGGAATGGGGATTAAAGCTCAAAACGATTTGCATGATATTCACATAAAGAAAAGTTGGATGTGTATAATGAATGCATATTTTCCTCTTTAAACGAGCAAAAACACTGTTTTTATATAAATTATTTCATAATCACATTTTTATGAATGTACTTTGGAAGATTCTTAGTAAGAACGAAGGATAAAATTTCCTTCTGATGCATTATGCGTATAATAATATTTAAAACGCTAATGGTATAGATAGAAATTTGAGCTTTCTACTGAGCCACATTTTGTGATTTTTGCTTTAAATGAAAGATAGAGGGCCTCGATTGATTGCTATCATTAACAGTTTTTGTAGTATTAACTCTAAATTTTAATAGAATATTAAAATTAATAGAATGATCAGCCAATGTCTTCACTTGTCCATTATTTTCTTTTGCGATTTGCAATCGATCTATTATATTCTGTTGTAGTTTTGTACTTGATCGTGTACACCAGGTTTGAAGGGGTCCTGAAGGGACCCTGGTTGCATGGCGCAAGCAAGCGTGTATGAAATATATTTACACAGGCTACTACTGTCGGACTTCCGGCATGTATGATAGTGTAGTGCATGTTAGTGTAAGTGTATGTAAGGGGTGAGGATAAGACAAGGAAGAGGAAGGAAAGCTCGTTCGTGGTCCGATTGTTAAGGTACTGCTCCGGCATTCGCCTGGTGTTGACTAGAGAAACCATCGGAAAACTATCGATCAGAGCACCTAGAATTTCTCTCCAGGCAGTGACTGAATTCGACCTAGCTGACAAACTAGTGTCGAAAATCCTGCCACAGTCACGACTCGAACCTAGGATCCCCCGGCCAGAGGCACTGTAGTGACATCAGTTAATATACTGAGACACCTCTCCCGGTACACCTAATTTTGCCTCCATTGGTGGATATGAAAGGGTCTAACTGTGAGTGTTGAACGGACGGATGCAGGTTATCCAATACTGTATAAGGATGGTAACGAGTTAAAAGAAAAAAGAACGAAAAAATAGTCATATCTTCTGCGTAAGGCCGTCTGAAAAAAACCATTCTTCAGAACTCCCCTCGAATTCTAGAGATAAAATAAAGGACAGCCCGATAACTCTAAACTTACAAGTATTCTGGACCTCACGATAACAGACAACCTTGAAAGCTATTCATTAAGGAGTTAGGTTTCTTACCTATTGCAGTGAAGAAAAGTGTATCCGTGTCATTAAAAAAGTTCGTTTCAATGCCCCTCAAGTACAACCACCTGTCACGATAAAACTATAGAACTACTTGAAGAATCGTTAAGTGGAACGACTTTTATAATAGGTTTCAAACCAATTATAGCGAATATTTACTGAAGGTTTATAAACACTGAAAGGATTCAAACGCGGCATAAAAGTTATTTCCCTTTGGATGTTGCAAGTGGTCCTTTTCATAAAAAATATTAAGTTTTCGGGTACCCATTTTTTAATTAGTCTGAGGTACGTCTCTTACACATAAAAAATTCATTCAAGAGTTAAGGGCACCATTTCATTTAAAATATACTTATCTCTCAAGTTGGCCATGGCAGTTACGTCCAAATACGTAGGTCTGTTGTTTGACGAATACTGTTTTTACATATAAGGAACTGATGGAAAAGGTACTGAGGGCAGAGGGTTGGCATGTTGCTCTCCAGTGTGGTTCCTCCTATCGGCGAGATAAAACAGCATCGCCAGAAGCTTCTTTTTCTTAGTGTCTCGCGAAGATGTAGAGACCACAAGGCTTACGCGTATACCGGTATTGACGGGGTGGGATTAGAACGGGTTGTACTCACCCGTGGCGCCTCAGTAGGAAATTGGGGGAGATTGTCGAGATATGAGTAACACTTCAAAAATCGCGATGCGTTCACCTTAACATTTTCACCATTATTATCATTGCTAATGCCGAACTATAAACAATTTTTAATTTTACAAAATGGCTGAATTGCTCTTCAACAATATCAATTCATAGTGACTTCATTCGTTTCACTGTCTCTCTCCCTCTCAAGGTAGTTACATTTCTGACGTTTTCGTTATTTTTGTTTTTGGCATGCTATCGTGACAAAACTGATAACTGTCATGACCTCTTCTGTAAATTTTTTGGTCCCCATGGGATT